>JAXBDA010000062.1:0-135311 GCA_036023075.1 Gaultheria prostrata | reverse complement strand
AAGGAGATTGAAGATGCTGCTGACCTCATCCTTTTCCATCCTTCTCACTAACGGCAGCCAACAGAATTTAGGAATTAGAAACCCAAAGTGTGAAATAAGGGAGGTCCCTGTCATTTCTCAAAACTGGTGGAACTGTCTGTCATTGTCATAAACCTCAAGGGGTCTAAGTGAAATTTGCCCTATTTTTTACTTTATTCACAAAATTTTAGGTTGATTGTACTCTTTAAATTCCTTAGTTGTAAAAACAAAGATATGGCTGCAAATGAGTTGCGTTTTAAAATGTTAGGCTTATTACCTTATAGTAGTCTTGAGCTTAAACTCGAGCCCAATAAAAATTGATTAGCCAAGCTCGAGCCGAACTAATCTGGGCTTGAGTACAACTTGAACTTGTTCACAAGTATTAATGAGCAAAAAAAATCTTTTTATTTATGCACACATATAGATCTAGAGCTGCAAATTATTTTCATGAACACAAACAAGTTCATACATTTTTAAAATTAATTAATAAAAATGCACATATATAAGTTTGTAGTACATGGAAATAAAAAGGTATATTTGTTTTATTAGGTACATATATAAATTTTTGGATGGAATGTTTATTGTTTTCATATTCTTTAAGTTCGCGAGCCTAATTGACCAAACATTATTAGACTTAAGCTCGGCTCATTTATTAAACTAGCCTACAATTGAAGCATATGTATGGTCATTCATATTTACTAAGTCAAGCCTTGAACAGTTCAAGAACGGCTTGGTCCATTTGCAATCCTTATTCTTTTGATAATGCAGGTGCCCCTGCTGACTTGAGTGTACATCGAACTAATTCCCACATTCCTCTTATCACACGCCTAAGTTAACAAATAGAATCGAACCCGAAACTTAAAATGAAGCGAACCCCTTAGTCCCAAGCCAATAGCACCCGGCCAGCCCTTTCAGATCTCATTTGCAGCCCTTTACTAGCCTACCAGCTTTTGCGTGATGAACCATTTTGTGATTCTGTTGGTTGAGTTTGTATCAGGAAAGATGCAAAAATTGATACGGGACACTAGATTAGTACACAAATGAAAATACACATATGTTAAAAATCACTCGACGTATGTGAGTGTCAGTACGGTAGATGCGGTCCATGTATGTCGGATTATTTTGACGGAAAATGCTAAAATCAACCCTACTTAGCAGTTATTAATATTTAAAAAGTATATTGGAATGTATAGAAAATGCATAGAAGTATGGGAGAATAATATATTGAAATATGTAATTTTTTTGACATTTTCCTAAGTCACTTACCCCTATGTTGAAGGATCCAATTTTGAATACAGTACACACTTTTGAGCAAAAAGTAAGTACTACTTTGTTTGTCCATTTTCGATGTTCATGTTAGTTAATATTTATTTTGTATTTACGTGTATGGCTTGTTTGATTGGGGGACTAGAAATGAGAGATAAGGATTATAGGGGACACAAGAGCCCACATGCTTCCCATTATTCTTTAGTCTTGTATTTTAGTGAACTCGGATTAATCGCGAGATTGGTCAATATGAGACAATTTGTCTATTGGGTTTCCGATTTGATTTTATGGGAATCCCATAACATCAAATGGGAGATTTTAGCAAATTGCTTACTCATTTGCTAAAATCACCCATTTGATGTTATAGGATTCCCATAAAATCAAATAGGAACCCCATTATCCAATGTGGGGGATTAACTAATACCAGGAGAGGGGTGGTATTAGTTGATCTCCCTCCTCCGGATGATCTCCCTCCTCATCTAATAGTCAAAAATAATTCTCATCATCTTTATCTTACTCTAACCAAACACAATATTTAATCCCAATGTTATATAATCCCATCTATTATCCCATAGATCTCACTTGTCCCCTCTTTCATCATCCTTAAATCTTTTTTTTTTTAATCGGATCCTTAATCTCATCTCATCTAACCTCTCCTTCTTAAAAATAGTCTAGTAATCAAATGTGTCCGCACAGTAAAGTAGTAGTACTTCTTTCGGGAAGAGGAGTTCCTACCGTGCAAATGTGTGATGCAGGGCATCTGGCAGTCTATTATAAAAATGCATGACTCGAATTTAATTCAAACCCCATGTAAATCCGAACCGTTTACGATTAAATTCAAGCTGTGGTGCTATGTATAATGGTCAAGGTGCACAAGTGGGAGCCAGGAGCCTTGATACCTCACTCAGCGTATGGGCTCTGTAGATCCCAAATTTTGAAACTCACCACTTGCGCTTTTACTAAACACAGATGGCCACTGTAGAATTCGACGAAGACGAGTGGGAACCCTTCAACGACGACGGCTTCATCGGCAAGCGCAAGAAGCGCCCCCGCCTCGACCCCACCACCACCTCCTCCTCCGCCCCTCCTCCACCAGATCCGGCAGCAGAAGAAAGAAATCGAAGGGAAAGGAAGAAAAGAACCCTAATTAAGCTGAGAGACAAGTACCAGAAAGAGATTGACCAGTGGGAACATTTGTCAAACACCTTGAAGGCATTACAAGACAAAGCCCTAACAACCCAACAACAAGTACAACGGAACGAAGAGGAAACGTCGGCGTCGTGTGATTTGGTCGAGTTGCGTCAATCGCCGGAGATTTCGGGCCGGAGACTCCTCGACGACTTGATAGTTCAGGTAACGGTTCTGTCGCTATTGTTTGATTTGGGTATGTTAGGATTTTAAACCTTGGAAAGTGAAAACAAAAGATAGGAAATTTGAATCTTTTACCTCGTTTTTATGCTTTGGTTTCTAGAAAATGGAAAATTTGTTATTGATAACTCAGGTGTCCGGGTCAGCCTGTCTGCACCACGAGTAGTCTTGAGCCACTAACGGGCCGGCCAATGCCAGTATGACCGGCCCCGAAAGTTTTGATAGCACTGACCCAAATGAGTTGATAGCACTAAACTTGAGATGGACTAACCTAAATACCCCCGAAGATGAAATTTGGTTGTTTTGTAGCAGTTTAACTGATTGATTTAAAATGCATCAGATACTTCCAATTTCGTTCATATAGTCGAGTTTCATGTTCGATCTTACATTTGAAGGTTAACGACAGCATTCCTTTCTTGTTCCATTTCGGGATGGGGTAAGGAACTCGAGCTTAGGTTGTTAAAGTTTGATGAAACCGGCTTGTTACATAAACAAAGTCGATTTTCGAAGCTTGTTGATTCAATCAAAGTCAAGCAATTTTTGAAGTTCGTGGGATTCAATCAAACTCTAAGCTTGACTCGGAAGGCTCGATATGAATAAGATTGTACTGATAAAAATTTGAACTACTCAGAGCTCGACTTACGTAAAGCTTCTTTGAGATCGGATTTACTGTTACACAAACTCGGCTTTGAACAGTTTTTTAAGCTCGTTAAACTTCAAATTAAGCTGGAGGATCCACTATTAAGAGGGCTCTTTCCATCCCAAATGTTTGAGGGACTTGAAATGAATACTTATACACAATACATGTACACAATACATACATGTATATATAACCATATTTGAGATGGGTGTTAAGGGTCTACGGATATACTGTACAAACTAAGCTCTGAATAGTATTTTTTTTTTAGCTTTTTAAACTTCAAATTAAGCGGGAGAAATCCAACAGCCGATTCCCTCTCTATGTTTGAGTGACTTATGTTGATACATACGTATGAGTCACAATACCTGAATGTATATATGTCCATGTTTGAGATGGGCAGTGGTTAATTTGCTGGCTCTGGACGTCTGCAGGCAGAAGCAGAGGAAGAAATAATTCGAGATGTTTCTAATCTCTGTGATATGGCTGAAGCCATTTGTAATCAGCAAGAGGAGCACATGAAGCAGTCATTGGTTGATCTTCCAGTATGGGGGTCGCCCCGTGAGCTCATGGCGTCTCTTTGTGATGACTAATGAGTAAATTGGAACTCAGTAGCTGAGGCTCTAGGTTTGGATCCTGACTTTGTAGAAAGGTTAACTGGAGAAAGAAATTGATTTCAGCCCAAGTGCTCGAGAGAAGCCGTTTTCTCATCGAGCTTTCTCTTTCTACCACTCAACTTCAACTGTAAACATTGTGTCATTGCACAAAGATGACTTCATGTAGTTTTATTGTTGTTAATGTAGGTTTTTTTTGGAAGTTTGGATTGTGTATTTTAAAGGAGTTGTACATTATTGCGCGGGGTTTTTCTAGCACAACTGTCTTACGAGAGTTTTCTTCTTCATTTGGTGAGGTGAAGAACCGTGGCAAATGTTCCATTTTAAGGGTGAGTCTCTACTAAAAATACCGTTTTTACATGGTAATTAAAAAAAGGGTGGAAACTCAGCCTCACGTTTTGGTTGGCAAACTATTTTATGAAAAATTTAGAAAAGGTGGAATGAATGACAAGAAAATATGGGACGTTTAAGCTCCAAAAAGCCGAGCTCTTTTGTGTTGGCAATTCCATAGACAAAACACATATTTTGTGTATCCCGATATATGGAGTTATAATATTTTTTTTTCCCAGGACGCGTTTTAGAGATGATAGTTGAAATTACATATAATGAGACTAGTTTTACAAATGTATTTTTTTTTTTAACGGCAAAAAACTTTATTAATCTTTGAAGAATTAGGCCTTGTTCTTGAATGGATTTTATGTGATAAAATCTAATTTTGAAATGTAGTTTTGTTTAGAGGTGTGATAAAATGACATTATTTTCCCAATGGATTAAATCTAGGGTTGATAAAGGTGTTTTGTAATGAGATAAAATCTAGTGTTGATAAAATCTAGTTTTGCTAAAAGCCGTTGAGAATGTTAGATTTTATGAGATAAAATCCATTCAAGAACAAGGCCTTAATCGAGTCTCATCTTTAAGTCTTTGTAACTTATCCAGGGGAGCATTTGAGGAGGCCCAAGGCCCTAAACCCCTCCCTACTTCTGATTCTGGAATCAAACGAGAGGAAGTTCAAGAAGAAGAGGAGGAAAAAAAAAAACCCCAAGCCAGTTATGATTCATCTTTGGCAGCATAGCCATTCTCATTTCAATATTTGACAAGGCTAAACGGTACAAGAACTATTCAGCAAAGAATACTGACTTGATTGCATTTTTGCTTGTTTTGAAGTACCAGATGCAATTGCAAAATCATAATCATGTGAAAAATGCATACCACTAAAGAACACAAAATCCTGATTATGGATATACAACAAAAAAATTACGTAAAAAAAAATCCATCAAGAATCAACAAGGCGGTTTGAGGTAAAAATAGGAACTCCATGGCCGGAAATTATGTCTATTGCGGTGCAAGGGTTTTGAGATCAATCTCGTTAAGACAAGAAGGACCAACTTTGATCGGTTGAATGACAAATCCAGCTTTCTGACATGCATCCTCCAGGAGCTTTACTTGTGAAGGCCCATTGGGACACAATGCAACCACAGCACCACCACTACCTGTAAATTTTGCAGCAGCACCAACGCTCCGGGCTACCTCCACCATCTCTATGTTCAGAGCACCAAGTGCTTCGTCTCCAAACATGGCCCTGTGCAAGATCCATAGACAAAGCTCAATATCAAATTTGTTGACAAGCAACACAGAGCTCAATAAGAAATGTAACTATTTACGTCTTTTTGTGCAGGGATATATACTTCTCGGAGATCATATGGCAATAATAAAGGTGTATGCATATATGTTTCTCCATTACTAAATGAACTTTTGAAACCACTTATTTTTTTATTTGACAAGGAAACTTTAAAAAGCACATATGACGAGGCTAGAGGAGGTTTCTTTTAGAAATTCTGCAGGTAATTTGAATGAGAAATGAAATCAGATGATAGGATGCCGTTCACATGCATCGCATACCATGAAGGCATATAATAACCAACCCAAGGACAACAATAATCAATTCACTAAAGAATGTAAATGAAAATAAATACCACTTCAGATAACTACAAAATTCTAAGTATTATCTATACGGATTCAGGCCAAAGACTAGAATAGTAGCTAGGAATGCTATTTCACAACAAAATGTGTAAAATAGAGCCAAAGGATGATATAGGACCAGTATTCCTGCCCCGTGTGTTTTTCAGAACTACCAGCTACTGTAATTGACTTACCTTCGAAGGTCAAAATTATCGTTCATGAGGTCTGCAAATTTAGTATAGTTCTTCTCTAGTAATGCCGTCCGTCCTTCTAAAGGTAAACTTGCAACTTGTTCTATTGATGATATTACAAACTTGTCACCATCAAGCCACCTTTGCCGGACTGTACTGTGCACCTGCATAGATAGAAGAAAACTATAGAAAGCTGCCTATTGTTGTATTGGTTCACATCACAGCCTCTCTAGTGCAAATGAAGTTTTTGGAAATCAAATAGAGACATATTTTGCTACTAGTATATTGCATCAAGTCTTCTAACAATCAGGACATCCAAGCTCATAATATTAAGCCAAAACAAAAACTTTGAAAAAAATGAAGTGGAGCAAAGCGAGGAACTTCAAATAAAAAGTCAGGCATCATAAATCAAGGTTCTCTAACGAAAACTAAAGATATGAAGAATGGTGAATACATTTATATAGTTTTAAACTTGGGCCAGTCTTAAAACATCTGAGAAGTTAAAATCGCATTACAGTCTCTAAAATAGGAGACCTACAGCAAAACTCAAGAACTCTACAAAACTTTCAAAAAACACAAAAAGGAAATCTTATTATCTTAAATGATTAGGTGTGGGACCCTCTGGCCAGCATGAAGAAAAAGCAGCTCGTATTTAACACTGAGCACGTGAGGGCGGGAGCAAATCATTAAAAAAATTCAATGATATCAAATGAAAGGAATCTATACACTTACCTTCCCAGAATCACTCGGATTCTCAGCATATATAAGATGCAGAGGGGGGAGAAGATTGATATCCATGGGTGTATATATTCCATGGCCCAAGTCGTCCATGTATTTCTTGCTAAAATCCTACAACAAATACCATTTCAATGGTTTTGATAATGTCATTTTGTACTCATATTACAATTTGAACTTCTGCACTTTCAGCTCCCATACCATGTAAACAAGCCCCCCGTACACCTGTGCTACTCTGTCCTGCAGACCAGCAACAATCCCAATTTCCTTCTCTGCATTAAGGACGAGGTTTGGCCTGACCTCCACTTTTACTAAATGATTCACTTTGTAGAAGTCAAGAAGGCAGTTAAGTGCAGCACACACAATAGCACTGGAACCTGAAAGACCCGTCTGAAAAATAAAAAAACAAAGTAACTTAAAGTTAAGTCTCGCCAAAAAATAAACTGTCAATTGCCAAATATGTAGTAGTAAGGAGCTGACGATAAACATGACATGCAAGAGAGAGAAAAGCGACACAGTAGCAAAACTTTTGGACATCATCTCTGTTCAATATGTCCAAACAGAAACACAATTGCATTCTGTTTAGTCTACAACCAAATGCATGAACCAAACTTTGACTCGCTGCAAAGTAGGTATATAAATGAGTTTAGTCATCAATATCCATATGGAGCATCAGTGCATAAAAGGAAGCATGGTAATGAGTACAAAATTGATTTGGGTCTCTAGGCCTGCCCTCCCTGATGCCTTTCGGCTTTAATTTGGGGGCATGGTTGTGCAACAAAACGTCCATGTAGCTCCTCGGTTCTTGGAGGTTTAGGGGGCCACTGTTTCAGTGGTATTCTGAGCGCAGCCACTTTGTGCATGTTGACAAAGGTTAGGTCTGTCCTCAATCATCCCCCGCCCATACCCTCAATGATTGGGGACTAGATGGGTTCTGTTATTGTTGTTGTAACATCAGTGCATAAAAGGAAGAATTTGAGGATGTTCTAAAAGATATGTCTTGGAAATTTGGAGGTTAAAGGCAATGCTATTCTAGCAAAGGCATGATATCAAACAGAATCGCTGCAAGTACTGTTTGAACTAGTAAACATGTAAGGTCCTCATCGACTTTATAAAGTACTAGTCAATAACTTGTAATTGCTTCCATTCAGTTTAGTTGAATTACGCAGAATGTTTAATAGATTGAGTGACTACAAAGAAAGGAGAGTTTTAACCGAAAAGCTTAAAGCATAAGAGAATGTCGTAACTGCAAAATCACAAGATTCTATAATTTTCTCCTGATGTAATCTGCAGATTATGGTTTTTAATTGCATCGATGGAACAGTAACATAAATAGAATATCTTCATGTCATATGTTTCAAATATTAATAACTATCACCCCATTTTAAGGGGATGTCACAATGACTTGAATTTTTGTTGGCTGAAGATTCACCTGTCGAGGTATATCAGTATCATATGACAGAGTGAAATTCCCACCCTGAAGGTCGATCTTGTTGTCCTTGCAATAATTGTGAAAAACTTTACAAACTGCCATAAGCAGACGCACACCTCCATAGTAACCTTCATTATCCAATCTATTCACCTGAAAGATAAAAAGTATGAGAAGAACTTATTCACCACAATTTGCAATCATACACATGTACATGCACAAGGAACAACAAAAATGGTGACTCCAAGAGAAATCATTATTACTTCTCAGGAAACAATCTTGTGTGTGTGTGTGTGAGAGAGAGAGAGAGAGAGAGATGAAAGTTTTGCAGATACACTACATATCTCATGCACATGGAAGTCTTTGTGTCCTAAAAAACAAGAGCTCGAAATGGTAAGTTACTCAAAGGCAACTTCAACCACATGCGAGCTTCGAAAATCTTTTGTTTTGTCCTGATTGATCATGTATTTGATGGTTACTTTGTTTAAACTATTTACAGACTAGCGCGAGACTAAATACCAGTAATCTGATAGAAAAATAGATGAGTATACATTTGCAGTGCCTAAGGAGCGGATATATTACGATACATATTTTAAAGTTAAAAAATAGTGAAGCCCACCCATTGTGGAATGCAATAAATAATATCGGCGCTACAGTTTAGCTATGCATCTGTCCTTAATTCGGAGATCAGATGCCCACGTAACACACTGGATAAATACTTATGGAATCGATTCCCGATATCCAAAGTGCACATTACTATATATCGTCATTCAAATCTACCACAACCAAGTACCTAGAGATCAGATACAGAATATTTTATTCCACTTATGGATGTCACCATCCAAGGGAATGGCAGTAAGCATCCCCTTATCCTACCCGATCCCCAAAGAAATTCCCGATTACCGTATCCGTTCAGGGCGGGGAACGGGATGGATCGGACGAAATGGTGTCCCTAAATGGCACAGAATCAGCAAATTACATACTTGGATTTGAACAATGAGGAGCAAAATGACAAGTGAAAAAGCTGCAGCAGCAAGGAATCATAATTCAAAAGATCAACACAAGAAATAATTTCGAGAGAGATTTAGAAGGATGACAATATCTAATTCCATCAAACGAAGTCCAGGTGAAGATCAAACAGCTTAGTTGGTCAGATCAAAACTGAACACCAAAACTAGTCACACTTAAAAAAAATTTAGCTTAGGAATCATCACGCCTGCAAAATTTATCTAAATGTAGCTACAGCCAGGTGTGGACACAAGGGAGCGTCGGGGGTTCCTGGGCCCAGCACAACCCAAAATATTCCCCCCCATTATACTAGTTATCAGGTTAATGGGAAAATCCTTTGGGATTGGCCCTAACAAGTGGTGAAAATTTTCCTTAAAACTCTTATATACGTGTGAAAAAAACAACCTAAAATTATTAGTTATCAACCACGTTTTGGTTGCATGTATGAAATTAAATGGCAACTGTGTATACACCTATAATTTCGTCTCTTCTTCAAACTCAGTAAGTGGGCGGACCGAGCGGGTGCAAGGGGGGTGTTTGGCCCCTGCACTCCTCCCAATTTCTTCCTATTTATAATACACTTTTGAATTTTTCGTAAAATTACTGAAGAGTGGTCCCCGCAAACTGGGTGAAATTCACAATCTTGCGACCACCACTCTACCATTGTATACAGTATACTTACTAGCGAGGTACGCCACATGTGTGCATTTCTATGAAGAGAGACCCAAAGATCCTTTTGTAATCGCCAGATAGAAATATGCATCTTTCTGAAGCCCTCAATATTATGGAAACTGGAGCAGGTTGAGGGCATTTGGTAAAACAAAGTGTGAAAATTTTCTTTTTATTGTCCAATTAGGGAAAGGAAAAACGTTGAACTAGGAATTGTTACCTCAAAAAAATGGCCCACACCAACTTGGCTGTTCCATTTTATAGTACTGATAATGAAAATGTTCCCTTTATAATAGTAATAATAACAATAGATTAAATTTACTTATTGTTACCAATATCAAAATATACTAGGTGATTAGGGCATCTAATTCTCATCTCAAATCCTGCATCCACCATTAACTACAATTACCTTGAAATACGCTGAAATAAGCAAATCAGAAAAGTACAGAATGATCCAATGCGAATCCAATTATTCCATAACAAATCTAATCAACATAAAAAAATTTAAAAATGAAAACGAAGTTGAATTCTTACCAAGTGGGGAAGGGAATCGAATTGGACGAGATCGTGGGTGGGGTGAGGGGAGATGAGGAGGTGGTGGGAGGGTTGCAATTGGACGGTGGCGGAGAAGTTGGCAAGGCTGAAGGAGATGGCGCGGCCATAGTAGACGTCGCTTGGGTTGCCCAGTAGTCCTACCCTCGCGTAGACTTTGTGCTCGATCACCGCCGCCGTTGATTGCCCATTTCCAGATTTTGGATCCATTTTCAAGATTCTCTCTCTCTCTCTCTCTCTCTCTCTCTCTCTCCCGTACAGTCGCAATACAATAATCAACTACCACAATACAATAACCAACTACCACAATTTGGGGCAAGATCAAATATACTATTTTTTTGATTTTTTCGCACGGTTATTTGTTCTTATTTTTATCGGATTCACGTCCAATTTTTACACCATATTTGATAATTCCGGTCTCGATGAGAATCATGAGATCAAGAAAAATATAAAATATGAATAAGAAAATTGGGGAAAAAATTCTTATAAAACAATAAAGAAGACAAAAACAAAAAGCCAGTCTATATGAAAAAACTCTCCCTCCATCCCATTTTCATTATCCGGTATTCTTTTTTTGGATATCCCAAAATATACGTCCACTTTCTAAAATAAACAATAGGAAATTGATAAAGCTATATTATTACCCTTTTGTTTAAAGTAAAGTATTTCTACTTACATCAATCAAATCACCTTTCGAAAGGATAAAAATATAAAATTGAACACTTTTTTGATGTAATCATTGTGTCCCTTTAAAAAGTTGGAATCCCCAAGTAGAACTATGAAAATAGGACAGAGAGTACTTTTTTGGTCTTTTTCGTTGTCTCACGTGACCTTTTTGTAAGATATTACATAAGATTACATATGAGTTTATTAGTACTTAATTATTAGGTGTCTAATTGTGATAATGTGTCTTATTATGAAAGGATATATTCTATGTGAAAGGGTATATATAATGTGAAAGGGTGTACTTATTGGGAAAAGATACATCAAGAGTCATATTTATTACGAAAAGACACATGATCAAGAGACACGCTAAAGATACTATTTGGAGACAACTCTTTCTTAATGGTATGAAGTATGTTGTATATAAATAGTATCACATACAAAGGACCCTTACCTAATCCGAATAAGAACAAACATATGTTTCAAGTTAGAAGATTTCTCTGGGTTTGTTCTATCACTTGAACAATGATGGATGAAGATAAGATTTCAAGTTTCCGCTGCGCTCACAGGTATTATCAATTTATTTCACTTTTTTTCTATTCGGTCTATATTTTTTAATTTTTTCGATTCTTCACATCGAGCCAAACAATGTGATGTAAAAATTATACTCTAATCTTGTAGAAATTAAGAAAAAAATTACCAAAAAAACTTTAACAAAAAGCCCCTAAAAAGTTGGGCCAAACTCATTTTAAATAACGCTTCACGGTCATTTCCCATCGCAAATTTGTGTGGAGCTTAGGGCTGAACAAAAAAAATAAAGAACCGAATCGAACCGGTTATTTTTTTCGGTTTTTTATTTATTCCAGTTCGGTTCGGTTCTGAAAATTTTAATTTTTCAAGAACCGGTTCAGTTTCCGGTTCTAGGAATTTTAACCCCGGTTCGAACCGGACCGAACCGGTTTTTTTAAATATACGTATAAAATATATACTCTTATTCGAAAAAGAGTGGGGTGGGAGTCGAACTCTGCCCACACGCATGTGAGGCAACACGCTTACCCACTTGGCTAGCCAAGCATGTGTTAGAAAGGTGGGAAATAATTATAGTTATTACTACGTTTTATTCCTTTATGTATATATAACTCGCAGCCTACAACAAATCCCTAAAAATCTAAAATGTTACTTCTCTCAGCCTCTAACCTATGTGCGGCGACGGAAGTACAGAACCTCTCTCTCTTTCTCTCTCTCTCAGCCCTACTATGGCCGACGAACTAAGAAGAAGAGAGAAACCCAGCGATGAGGCAATGCCGCCACCGAGATTTGCTCGTCGTTTACTTCGCCCATCAAAGGGGATCTGTTCGTTTCTCCTCTTTCTCGATCTCGATATATGTGTATATATATATATGCATATATATACATACATATACATATATATATATATATACGTCCATCAACCGTTTTAAAGTGTTTGTTTTTGTGTAAAAATCTAGATTGGTTTGTTTTTGTATAAAAATCAAGATCTGTTATTCCTTTCTAGTGCAAATATGTAGATCAGAGATGGTATATATGTATGCATCCATCAACCGGTTTAAAGTGTTTGTGTATGTGTAAAAAGATAGATCTGTTTGTTTTTTGTGTAAAAATCTTGATTTGTTGTTTGTTTCTGGTGCACATATGTAGATCAGTCCCATCTCCTCTCTCCCTCTCCGGCGAACCGAACCGGCCTTGGAACCGAACCGAAACAAAGGAACCGAACCGAGAATCGAACCGATTACTTAAAATCCGGTTCCATATCCTTCCAGAACCGGTTATATTCGGTTCTATGAAAAAGCCCTCTGAACCGGACCGAACCGGACCGGTTACACCCTTACCAGTGATAGTAATTATCATACACAACATTTTAAGTGCCTCGAACCTTGTTTTAACACCCCTTTTAGAATTTAGTTATCTTATATGAAAAAAATAATGATGAGAGTTGTTTTTCTTTAAAATGAAGAGGAAAAAGAGATTGTCCCACATTTTCTTTGTATGGACGTGTGGCATGGGAGAGAACTTGTTGGTTGTGTTTGGTTTGGATTTTTGATAACGATTAATGAGAGAAATATGAATAATAATTAGAAATATGTGATAATGATTGGAGAGATAGAGAAACAAATGAAAATAATATTTGAAAATATGAGTAATGATTAGATGGAAATGTGAATAATGATTGAGTAATAAATGAGAAAAACAGTCTCAAAACCCAAAACGAACAACGCCGTTCTTATTATGGGAGAGGCACGTGGAAGGTTGAAAGACACTAAATTGTTGTGTTGTACATGCATGTTGGTCTGCAATGCTTTTTCTCTCTCTTTTTGGACTCTGCACGGAGGGGGGAGGAAAATAATGGGAGAGAGGGTGCGATAAAACGAGAACTAAAATAAGGATGGTGTCTTCCAGTGGGGGTCGGCTAAGCTGTTTGGGCTGACTGGGATGAGATGAAGGGTTAAAGGTAAGCACGTCATAAAATGGGGGAAAACATGTACAGAAAATTATGTAAGTTTGGAAGGAAGTGGGCATGGCTGTTTTAATATTTTGTTGTTCGTTTATAATGAATTCGGGTGCGAGTCACCCGATATGTTATTTTTTTTATTGTAGTGCTTGTAGATCCGGGTTGTTACAGTTGGTATCAGAGCAGGTAGTAGGTCTTACATGTGACCGTGTGGGTGGTTAGAGTGGGTAACGGAAGTGTGAATTTGTCACTTAATTTTGAAAGAAAAATTTTAAGGATGAAATTCTTAAAGGGAGGGAATATTTTAATACCCATTTTAAATCACTCAATATTTTAACAAGTTAATACCATTTTTGGAGAATGAATTTTTAAGTATGAATTTTAGTTGCTGAGATTATGTTATTTAATTGCCATATGTATTGTTTGTCAAATACAAAAGAGTGGTAGACGGAGATGCCAGGGGCGTCGACCTCAATACATTGCTTAAACATTTGTTGATTTAGACTGAGATATAATATTGTTGCCTTAGAGGTATGGCATTCGCGGTTTTATGGCCTTTGTGGTGTATAACTCTTAGTGGCGTAAAAGATAGCTTTAGTGGCGTGGTGTATAAGCCTTAGTGACGTGATAGATAGCCCTTAGTAGCGTGATAGCCTATGTGGCGGAATACTGCCTTAGCGGTGTTATGGATATTGTACAACTGATGTGAAATCATTATGAGGTTGAGACCTTTGTAGCAATATGACCCGTGGGTGGAAAAAAAAAAATCATGCCTGTTTGGCGAGTATGTTTATATCGGTTGAATTATTATTTGTGTCGAGTTGTGCTTTATGTATATCTATTTATACAGATTGGAATCAAAGTTTGGTGTTTGCCTTAGTAGTAATGGACTAATATTTCAAAAGTTTACAGGCTGGTATGGGAAGAGATGAAGGGTTAAAGGTAAGCACGTTATAAAATGGGGGATAACCTGTACGGAAAATTATGTAAGTTTGGAAAGAAGTGGGGCATGGCTATTTTAATATTTTGCAGTTTGTTTATAATGAATTCGAGTGCGAGTCACCAGATATGTTATTTTTTTATCGTGGATCCCCAGGTTGTTACACTTGTGCTTTGGCCCGATGATACTGTAACTCTTATTTGAAATGTGAGGTCTAGGTTTTGACTCCAATGAACAGAATGTTGACTCTCATAATAATCTAATTATATGAACATACTAGCATCCTACGTAACTACCAATTCGCGCACTACTAGTTTGCCGCCACTATAGCTACAAAACTACTAACACCACTACATCGTTGCCACCACTCACCACCACAGTTGCCGTTAGGCCCACTACCTCAATCGCTACCACCATTATCAGCTACTCCATTACTGTCAACACCTTTCCAACGACGTTACCACTACCTTCGCTACCACCACTCCAACAATCATTATCCCTTTCACCTCCACGATTACACCACGCTTGCTACCTTCATCACTTGCACTAGCATCAACCACCATCATCTCCATTCCAACACTTTTGCCATCCTTTTATCACACCATCACTCCACCTCTGCTCCAACCACTACCACAAGTCACTACACTGCCATCTCTCCACTACCACACAGTCTACACCACATGTAGTCGCCGCCACATCTCCCCACCACCACCACAAACACTTGACATCCATTAACGAAACTAAAAGACAACAATCACAAATAATTGTGTATCAGTTGTTTTAATTCAGCTCTTGATATTTTTCTCAGACAACTTTTCAACTTAAAAAGTTTAGCATTGAGTTTTTACTACTTCATTTTTCGGCTTTGAGCTTTTAACAGTTTTTACAAATGATGAATGTTTTTCATCTAGAGTTAGAAACAACTAACCAAAGACATAAATATTTAATATGAAAAATGATGGCCATCGAACTATGTGGGCCAAAAAAAACTATTGTGGCCATCGACCTCACCGGCCCAAAAACTAAAAAAAGGAGCCCTTCAACGGTAGACAAACAGGCCCACATGATATCAAAACTGAACCACATATGATCTCACTTTTTGCCTTGGTTTATTTTGTTTTGCGCGGGTGTTTTATTATAAAAAGAGTCAATGAGCATATCCGTATCTGATAACCAGGTATCTAGGTCAACTTTTGCGTATCTCGACTAGTCTTGGGAGGCTAATTCCATCGTCCACTAACAAAGGCTCCATTTTGCTCTGCATGAACTGGCCTCAAATGAATTGATAGCACTTATCGTTTGTATTTTAAGGTTTTTGCCAAAAGTATACGTTAGCGTAACGTGTGTATAGGGCCGGCGCAAGCCTACGAGCTTGGACAACCCCCGGGCTAAGAGCATTTCTAATATGTTTTTTAAATAGGTTCCCTTAGCTTAAGTAGCTAGCCAATATTTTATTTTGACACTCCAAATGGCTGCTCGCTAGTTTTTTTGCTTTGTGTACTTTTTTTTTGGGGGGTAAATTTTTTGTGCATTTTTCACTAGCTTGCTAGTGAAAGTGGCTATCTACTAAGCATTAAATGTCAATTCTCTACCTTTTTCATACTTATCAATGAAGGTGGTCATCTTCCTTCTATTTTTTGCTTTTGGATAGCAAAGTAGAGACTAGAGAGTAGTAGATGAGAAGTTTTTCAGTGTCGAACAGGTATCACGTGGTACTCGCACACGCACATCAGGCCGTCCATTTTGATTTTGGACGGTCAAGAGAGAAACAGGAGAGAGAGATGAGGAAAGAGAGTTTCGATTTGGATTGTCCAATGCACTTTTGGACGGCCCGAATGCAACATAGGCTCGGCCATGTGGTACCTATTCGATACCCAAAAAAAATTCGTAGTAGAAAAATGTATAGGTACGTTGAAGGTGAATAGGCAAAATAAAAAATGTATTTTTTTATATATATACTTTTAACTAGCTAATAGAACAATTAGTGTTGGAGATGCAAAAAACAATGCGAGTTATGTAGTGGAGTAACTATAAACTAAAAAAAGTTTCCAGATGTAACACAAACCATTCACTTGCTAGGTTTGGTGGCCACCAGGTATTGTCAACCAAAAAAAGCCATCTCGTTTCGACTTTGGCTCTCTCCTCTTTCCTTTTTTTTTTTTTTTTTTTTTCCTTTTGTGTTTGTCTATCGTCAACCCAGTAAATAACAATAAACAAATAAAAAGATAAAAAAACACGTACTTCAGTATATTTTTTTGCACTTTTTAATAATTTTTCACACAAGTTTTATTCACTTTTACACATTCAAAACTACAAAACCACCAACACCATTATATCGTTGCCACCGCTCACCACCACAGTTGCCATTAGGCCCACTACCACAATTTGCTATCACCATTATCACCTGCTCCACTACTGTCAACACCACTACAACAACGCCACCATTGCCTCCGCCGCCACCACTCCAACAATCATTATCCCTTTCAAATATCCATCATGTTCTGTTGCCACATTCACCTCACTTATTCACCTCCACTATTACACCACGCTTGCTACCTTCATCACTTGCACTACAAGATTTCGAACCTGAGACATTAGGAGAAAGCAAACCCCTTGGGGTTTAGGCGTACATATATTAGAGCCGTGGCTTGTGGGACGCACTTTTGAGTTCCACACAAATAATCCAAATTGTTCAATAATTTTTCGAGTGTCCCTTAAAAGATTCAACTCAATTCTATAAGAGTAAGTGGATGATCCAAATTTCAAATTTTCTTTCAGAATTCAAAACCCTGATCCCTGAAATAAAAACTTGAAATTTAGACACCCTCTTACACATATCAATTGAGCTAATAAGAAATTTGGACACCCACTTGAAATTTAAACCCCAAAAGATATGATTGTAATAGTTTTTTTTTTAAGAAAATAAAATGGTATCATCATATTTTAAGCATAATTTGTCTTAAAAAATCTAATAAAATGGGTTAGCTAGCTCAAAGTTTCACCATTGTGATAATAAATTAAACAAGTGAGAGAATATATCACTTGTACACTACCGTTGTGTTTATTAAAAGCAAAATTTCTAACAAAGTAATTGAAGCCATAAATAACAAAAATAGAAAGATGAAAGAAGGGACCTATTGATAAAAGAAAAGAAAAATTCTAAAATCAGATCATTGGGATGTCATCAAGAATTAAAAAGTATCTATGAATGTGTAAAAAGTGAATAAAAGTGTGGGAAAATTTATTAAAAAGTGTAAAAACTATACTGAAGTATGTGTTTTTTTGTCTTTTTATTTGTTTATTGTTATTTCAGTGGGTTTACAATAGACAACCCAATAGGGAAAAAATAATAATAAAAGGAAAGAGTAGCACCCACAGTCGAAACGAGATGGTTTGTGTACGTTATATCTGGAAACTTTTTTAATTTATACTAGTATATAACTTGCATTGTTTTTTGCTTCTCCAATACTAATCGTTCTATAAGCTAGTCAATAGTATTAAAAAAAAAAAAACCTCTTTATTTTGTGTATTCACATTTTCACCTATACATTCCTCTACTATGAACGTGGTATCCGAACGCCGCATCCGAACCGTCCAAAAGTGTATTGGACAGTCCAGATCGAAACCCTCTAGCTCTCCTCATCCCTCCCCCTTTCTCTCTCCAAATCTGGACCGTCCAAAATCGAAATGGACGGCCTAATGTGTGCGTGCGGGTACCACGTGGTACCTGTTCGGTACTGAAAAACTTCTCCTGTACTACTCTCTCGTCTCTACTTTGCTATCCAAAAACTAAAAATGGAAGGAAGAGGAGGACCACTTTCATTGATAAGCAGGGAAAAGGGAGAGAGTTGACATTTAATGCTTAGGCCTTGTTCTTGAATAGATTTTATCTCATAAAATCTAGTTTTGATAAAATCTAACATTCTCAACGGATTTTAGCAAAACTAGATTTTATCAAAACTAGATTTTATCTCATTACAAAACAGCTTTATCAACCCTAGATTTAATCCATTGGGAAAACAATGTCATTTTATCACATCTCTAAACAAAACTACATTTTATCAGAATAAAAGGTGTTTTTTTTATTAAATTTGGTGCTCGTGATAAGGATGCTCTTAGCTTTTAGCTAATGAGAAACAAATTGACTTTTAGCAAAGCTTTTACAACTTTTATGGAAAATTGGCTTTTGACAATTAGTAGATAGCCACTTTCAGTAGTTAGCTAGCGAAAAATACACAAAGCAAAAAAACTATTGGAGTGCCAAAATAAAATATTGGCTAGCTACTTATGCCAGGGAACCTATTTAAAGAGCCTCTTGAAAATGCTCTTAACCTGGTGGTTGTCCAAGCTCGTAGGCCTGCGCCGGCCCTATACACACGTTAGGCTAACGTTTACTTTTGGCAAAAACCTTAAAATACAAATGATAAATGGTCCGACCGTCCAGTCGAGGGGAAGACATCATCTATTCTTCTTAACTAATGTAAAACCTATATATGCTTAATAAAAAATTAAATATACAAACATATCCTTATGCAAAGGTTCAAATAAAGATCGATTTCGATTAATTAGGTAAGACAATGCAATAAATCAGATGAGCAAACCTGATTCTATTTTGGTTGACTCATTAGATGGGTTGATTATTGTATTAATCCAGAATCAAACGTCATTGTTCAAATTACATTACAATCACAAGTCCATCTTTTTTGTACTTTAGCGAAATAATTAGTAGAGGGATAACACGTTACATCTAAACAGGGCGGCTCCAGGATATCAGTTTAGAGATGCCAAAACGTTTAAAATGTATTTGTAAAGCAAAACTCTACGTAAAATAAAATTACTATTTGCTTATAAATTTATGGCACCTGATTTCATTTATTTTATTGAGGTATACCATAGATACACAGTCACAAATTTAAGTGAATTTCCCTTTGTGTAGAAATAATAAAAAATAAAAAATCAATTTATGCATGAAAAATATAAAATTCTCAACTACTAGTTTATCAATTTATTTTTGTGTATTTATCTGGCTGTTAAATAGTTTATCATAGATATTTACTACTCCTATAATTCTGTTTAAAAAATATATTCTGCCTGCATCAAGATAGGAGGAAGTTCTGATCAAAGGCACTTCTCAAGTGGAGCATAAAATTTACTTACAGAACCTCTCGTTGTGAGCTTAGAGCATCTCTAGCCCTTAATAGTCTTGACTTTATTACAAATGTAATCTACACATTGCGCCAATTAATGTTTTGAGACATTTTTCTTATTTGATCATAACAAGTCAACATTTAAATACCGTCAATTACAATTTTGAGACATTTTCTTATTTGATCATAAAAGGCAGAGGCTAAATACGGATACGCTGGTTGAAAAGTAAGAGGAGAGAGAGGGTAGATTAGTAGGAGGATATTCTCTGTATCTTTTAAAAAAGAAGTGATCTGCGATTACAACCTTTCTACAAAAGGTGTTCGGACGGCTAAAGATTTGCCCTTGTATGTAAGCCCAAATAGGTAACTTTTTAAACTTTTAGTCTACATATTTAAACTTTTAGTCTAAATAGAGACCTAGATGAAGTTATGTTTATCCTCTTATTTTTTGGTTTCCAAATTATTTAACAATAGCATAACCAAACCATAGAGGGTTATCACTTGTCCTCATGTCAATCTTTCTCGTTGGTCACGTTTTCATTTAATATATAGTATAGATCATTAGATTTGCTTTCGTAAAAATGAAATCGTACCATATTTGTTGTAGTGGCGGTCGTCATCCGGAAAAGATAAGGCCGAGATAGATAGGAGTGAGAATTGAAAGGAAAATACAAAATACCCTAAAAAATTATCATGAAAGTGAAATCAATGGTTCTTTGTTTTTTTGGTAAATTAAACATTGAAAATGAAATTAATGGTTCAAATAAATATTCAAGTGAATATTGAAACCATTCTTCGATCAAAAAAGTAGAAAAGAAAAGTCAAGAAATCGTCCAAGAAATAGTCAAAGAACGATAATTGCACATAAGAATAATGTTGAAAAAAAAGAGACGTAGCAGAACAATGTTATGTGGGAATAAAGGAAACAAGGGATCATATGCTGGAATAAAGTCTATACATTTAAATATTTAATTGTAAACCACACAAGATTGTGATCGGCTCAGCATCCGTATTGTCCCCGAAGGTTTGCTTTATGCATTATGGGTAAGGGGTTAATGTAAGAGTGTAGTACAGGATTGTAGAAAATCCCAATGTCTTTCGAAATGAAAATTCTCGATTATCAATATACTTCAAAACGCACACAATTTTTTTTTGTTGTTGTTGCAAATCATATTTTGCACATATCAAAATATTTTTATAGATTACGATCGTAATTTAAGTTATATACTAATACTAGTTTGTTTAACGGCTTCGTGCGTTGCACGAGTGTGATGCCCGTGTGTATTTTGGTTTACAAACTCTAGGGACTCAAATGCGTAAGCAACAAACTCTAGGGACTCAAATTCGTAAAGCAACAAACTCCAGGGACTCAAATGCGTAATTTAGCCATACATAGCTAAAAGACCAAAAGGGCATAGCATTATGGCATAATTACAAGAAAACCAATGGGGCAATTTCCAATTGGAGGGCAAAATTGGCAACAAGTGTCAATTGACCAAACACCAAAATTGATTGGCCTCTCTTTTACAAGCCTCCATGGATGGATAAATTTAATTTACAATTTTTAAAAATAATTAGCCCTCAAACATCTTCTCAAGGCATTAAACAAGCCCGGATCTACCTTGAAACGGCAATCGAAGTGGTAATGATAAGAACAAGGTGTTTTCCAAACAACAAAAAAAGAAAGAAGCAGATAAGAACAAAAGGTAAGGTGTTGGAATTTTGGAGACAAACGTGACCTATACGAAACCCTCATCATATTTACGACTTGACACAGTAACCAAATTATACCCAAATTAGAAAATCCATCCTAGGTTTGGCCACCTATAGCCCGTACTCTCCCCGTCTCAAATTTATTATTCATTTTTACTAGAGGTGGCAAATGAGCGGGTTTGGGTGGGTTTGGGCGGGTCAAAATGGGTCATGGGTCGGATATGGACGGGTCGAATATGGGTCAATTTTAAGCGGGTTGAAATGGGTTGGGTCATCTACGGGTCAAGCCAAACCCAACCCAACCCAACCCGACCCCTTTTTTTTTTTTCCCAAAAATAGAGAATTTGGGATACCAACTCAACCCAACCCAACCCGTTTAGATGTAAAGATGGACTGTCATTGTGACCAAAATTAGCAAACTGGACAGCAACAGGGAGAAACACACGAAGGCAAGAATCGGATCCACCGGAAGCACTCTAAGACGTTAATCAAGATGGTTCAGCATGCCAACGGGCAAAAACTAGAGGTTGCACACACTATGCCAAAGTCTGATTTTGTGAATTTTTTAAAAAGTGACTTGCTAAAGTATAAAATGTGTTTTTGTGGTTAAATTTGGTACTCCTGATAAGGATGCTCTTAGCTTTTAGCTAATGAGAAACAAATTGGCTTTTAGCACTTTTATGGAAAATTAACTTTTAGCAATTAGTGCTAAAAACGGGAAACTCGGCCGAAATTGAGATTTCGAACAGGTTAAAAGAAACAAATAGTATTGTTTTCGTGAAGAAAATAACGTAAAACTAGCAAATGTGTTTGTGACCCTAACATTGTCCTAATTTCATTTGTCTAAGTAAAGTACACCGCCCTAATTTTTATTGATGTTGTTTTGTTCTTCCCCTCCCTTTGTGGATTGTTTTTTCTCCTTTACGGGCGCTTTTACAATCCTCTAGGTTTGTGTTCTTTCGTGTCTATGGATTTTATCTTGTGTTCATTTTTTTTTATTTGGGATACCTATTTGTATGTGTTCTTTAGCCTGAAATGCTGATCATGTCTTAAGTGTAAATGGTATACTTCTTTCCAGACAACTATCAAATCTGTTTGGTTGGTAGTTTTGAGATAAGTTTATGGGATAATAATTTTATTTTACATAATGAAGTAAAATGTATTTCCCACATGAATTGTACTGCGCGATTATCGAGGAAATCGCCCGATACGGGTCCGGGAAACCGATTTTTGTTTGAAAAACTTTCACCCGAGTCTAGAAATGGTTACGTGAATGAATCTTAACTCGGGGAATCCCCTCGGAGAGCCAAGGCAGAGAGCCCGGCCTAAAACAACATGTTTATACCTTTGGAATCGCGAACGGAGTGTAAAAACTTCGGGTTTTTCGGATATGGACTTCGGGAAGGATGTTTGGTGTGATTTGTAGGCTACGGTTGGTTTGAGAGTGAAAGGAATGAAGAAGAATTGGAGTTTGAGACTTATTGGAGGCAACACAAGGTTTGGGACGTTGATTCTTCACCGCGGTCACCAGGAAAGTTCACTGATGATCACTCCGGTTCACTCAATGTGGGTATTTCATTGATAATTTTCATTGTGTCCTGTAATGGAGGAGAGGGAGGGTTTATATAGGCGGGAAAGAGAGGGAGAATCACGCAAAAGATTTCTTTGAATGATGAGATTCGATTCGAAACGAATAAAATCTCTGCGCGCGGGTTTTTTGCAATGGATAAGGATTCCAGCTGTACGGCTTAAGAAGGCACCGTATGGCTAAGGTGAATTTTCTGCCAAAAAGCAAGCCGTACGGCTACCTTGAGTCAACCAAACTTCGCGAGGCCGTCCCGGGTGCTACCGAACTCCATTTTGCGCGTGATTGGTACCGTTGGAAAGCTTGTTAAGTCTACTTTCTAACCCAAGTGGTTAAGACACAAAATAATTTGTACATCAAAAGTTATGACGATTTTACCTTCAAGAGGTGAGAACAAAAGTCGTTTCGGTAAAATCTTCATATCTTCCTCATTTCAAAATGGATTGAGACATATTATATATCAAAAAAGAGAAATTTTGATGTACCAGAAGATGCTATAGAGTAGAGTTCGTGTTAAAAAGATTTTCCTTGGATTTTAGTACAAAAAGCATTGTTCCAAGGCTTCCGAGGCACATTTTGATCTTTTTCATCATTGGGGAGCCGTCTGGCCACATCTTTGACGATATTTGGGAGGTCTAAATTGGGGTGTCTACAATATTACAAATGCTTAAGATAATCTAATCATATTGGCTGAAGAACTTTCAAATTAAGAACACACGCCAATTCTCAATGCACAATAACAAATCCTTTTCAGTGGGGCCCACATGAGTACAAGAGTTTTTTACAAAATCATAGACAAGTCAATTGGAGTGTGAATTTTGTTAAACTTAAGACGTGGAGATATGCAGATAGCTAGCATTTTGGGGCTCCACCAATTTATTAATAAATGGAATTTTATGAATTTATCAAACGATGACACTTGGACACAAATTTAAGCAAAGATGAGAATATCCATTTTTGGAGAATCCAGACAAAAATTCTAAGCATTCCACTTTGGCCCAACAGAGAGAGAAGGAGTATGTAACTGTAATAGATGTTTTGATGCGGCTAGTGACAGACGCAGAATTCTTAATGCGGGAAAGTTAAATCACATTATATTCACAAATTAGTAATAAAATATTATTCTTATATATAAAAATACAATTTTGTGAGAACCTTTATTCATTAGATAGAGTAATTGGAAAGTGTGGAGGAAGAAGGCCCCCACGTGTACTTCTAGGACCGCCCTTGGACGTGACGGAAGACACACGTAGCCTACCGTCCAAGGCCAAATAAGTTACTTGACTTGTTTTTTCATCTTTATTTGGTTTTTTATTTCTTTATTTAGTTTTGGATCAAGTTTTTGAATATTGGTTCGTTTCGACGAGAGAAATTGAAAAAGTAAAAGATTATGATTGAAACTCTCAATTTTTTTTGAAAGAAGACGAAAATAAACCAAAATTTCTCTTCGAGACAAACCAGTACTACATAAAAATTTGACGTAAAATCAAACGTTTTGTTTTTAAATTAAGACGAAAAAATAAATCAAGTAATCGGCGGACACTACACGTTTGGTAAAAAAGACAAGCCATTGCAATAAGAAGGTTTTTTTATCCCACTATCCTCGGACCAAAAAAGTAGTATTATGAAAAAGAAAAAAAAAAACTTTTATTACCAGTCTACCTTTCATTCCCTCCTCTCCCTCTCAGAATTCTATTTCTATTTCACCTATTGACAGAAGTACCAGAGACAGTAAAAACAAGACTGATATCTTAGGGCAAGCATGCATGCATTAGGCCAACACCTTCTTCTCTAGGTGTAGCAACGAAAACCAGGGCGGACACAGGATATATTCTATTAGTGGGGTCAAGAATCTACAAAGATTTTACATATTTCATGTCTTTAGGGCAATATTGAGTGAATTGAAGTCTCGGGAAAAAATGACCAAAATATCCAGAAATATATATACACATTTATAGAAAATTTTAATCCATCAGGTCAATTGACCCTCTTGCTTCTTCTTGGATCCGCCCTGACGAAAATCTCTGTGGGCATACCTCCACCCTGCACTGCCACCAATTGATAGCAGTCCCTAGCCATGTGCCCAGTTTCCCACACTTGAAGCAATAATTTCCTCTGCCCCCTCCTTGATAGCAGCAGTCCCTAGCCATGTACCCTGTTTCTCCACACTTGAAGCAAGCATTTCCACGGCTGCCGCGGCCTCTATAAGTCCTTCCACCACAGCCACGACCACCAGCCCCGTCCACAGCCCCTCCTTCCACTGTTAAAGCCCGTCTTTTAAAAAAAAAAAAACTACCATGTGGAAAAGGAGAGGAAAAACCCTATAAGAGGTTCGAGAGGTGGACGAAATAACATCAAGGGGATAATGCAGAGGACGAGGAGATAATCCAAACCAATAAAAGAAAAGAAAATTTGGGAGATATAACTCATTTCACTAATTCAAAAAAGTCAAAAAACCAGTTATTACGAAAATCGAGACAGTCACTCTTTCATAATACATTACATAAAAAGCCGTGAAAAGCCAAAAAAACCCACTACAGAAGAACGCTTGAATTTAACAGCACATATGGACATAACAAACAACCAGTCAACCATCTGCAGCAAGTAACAAAGCTAGCAAGTTTTAAAACCTCAAATTAACATAAGGGAAAAAGAAAGGCCTCAATGGCTAAAATCATGATAGGCAGTGGCAACAAATCAACTGTTAGTTAGCATCAGCTTGTCTCTCCACAAAGAGCTCTTTGTTATTAAAAATGATGAGATAGCTCTTTGTTATTAGGAAATTTAGGAAAAGGATTGTGACAAAATCATAACCAAGTCAATTGGAGTGTGAATTTTGTTAAACTTAAGACGTTGAGATATGCAGATAGCTAGCAATTTGGGGCTCCACCAATTTATTAATAAAATGAATTTTACGAATTTATCTAACAATGACACTTGGACACAAATTCAAGAAAAGATGAGAATATTCATTTTTGGAGAATCCAGACACAAAAATCTAAATATTCCACTTTCGCCCAACTTAACTCGCTTAATCCAATCTTATAACTATAGGAAATTTTCAATGTCTTAAAAATGCCATTAAAGCAAAACAAAAAAAAAATTTAAAAAAAACCGGCATAAATTACACTAAGTACGTTTATTTTTAAAAGGATTGTCGTTTACGAGGAGAGAGAAAATATGAACGATCTTAAGTATCAAAACAACTTCTTGATTAAAGGCCCAAAAATGCTCTGACCATCCAATCCATGAAGAGATCATCTCCTAAAATACGATTCGCAAACTTTATGAAAAAAGGCGTTCTCAAAATTTTAAAGTCAATTTCCCCCCCTCTATTTTGCATGCCATACCCTCAATTCAAAAGAAAACACTTTGGACACAGGTGTTCGGACACAAATGCGAGCGCAAATGTGTCTGAGGCGCCGAGCGCAAATGTGTTTGAGGTATTCGATACGCCTAGGTTTCACATGCATCTGTGACGATTTTTCGCGCGTCCAATGATTTGCTATAAATAAATAAATAGATAAATAAATATTAGGGAGAGTTAATTAGACATCTTATACATATAATATAATTATGATTCCATCCTATGAGATTTGAATACTAATGATTCTATTATGAAATTCAAATAAACCCCAAAATACAATTTTCTCTCTCCTAATTTTCCCAATATTTCTCACTCCTAACTTCTCAACCAAATCAGGAAAAATATGGAAATAAATTCAAAACCATCTAAGACTATGTAAAAAAAATGATAAATTAGTGAACCATCTTAGACTATGTGAAAAAATAAGATAACCTAAAAACTAAAAATACATAAAACATGATAAATTAATGAACCATCTTAAATTATGTGAAAAAACATGATAACTTAAAAACGATAAGTACAAAAAACATGATAAATCAATGAACCATGTTGTTGGGAGTGCCTTGAATTTGGGATTGTGGTAGGCTGGCTCGAGCAACCTAAAAGTTGGCTCAAGCAATCTTTTTAGGCTTACTGGAACGTAGAATGAGACAATGAATGAGAGGAGCTGATTTGAGCAGTCTAACAGCTGGCTTGAGCAAGGAGAACACGGTGGCTGCGTGTTTTCTAGGATTTTTTGACCTATTTTTGTATCCTCTTATAAAAAGGAGACTTTGGAGGCTCCTAGGTAGGGCTGAACAAAAAAAAAGAGAACCGAACCGGAGAACCGAGCCGATCCGGTTTATTTTTTCGGTTTTCAATAGACCGGTCCGGTTCCCGGTTCTCGTTTCTTAGAATTTTTAAATTTCAGAAACCGGTTCGGTTCCCGGTTCTTAAGGTTTTAAACCCGAACCGAACCGGTTATATATGTATACGCATAAAATATATAATATTATTACTCAAAATGGAGAGGGTGGGAGTTGAACCCCGCCCACAAGGGAGTCATTGCATTTACCCATTAGGCTAGTTAAGCCCATTGCTTCAAAGGTAGGAAATAGAAGTACTTTATTACTTAGTAGTTTATGACATATATATATATATGCTGTTATAACTTGCAGCCCACAAGAACGCTCCCACTCCCCAATCTCTAAAGTGCGGCGACCCTCTCTCTCTCTCTACCACTCTCTCTCTCTCTCTCTCAACCATTCAAATGAGGATCATCATCAAATCGAAGCTATCTCCGATCGAGGCCAGACTCCAATCGTCAAGCTATCAGATCGACGCCAGACTCCATTCGACGCCGCCCCCAATCGATTTCGTCCATCATCGTCGCCGATTCCGTTCCTCTGTTCGTTTATGTCTCTCTCTTGTGTGTATGCGTGTGTATTTGTGTATTCTGTAGACGATAACTCTGTATCTCTCTGTTGATCTGTATGTATCTGTATAACTCTGTAGATCTGTGATTCTTTATATGTTTTTGATTTTTTTTTCTCGAACTGATCTGTTTTGTTTTGGTCCTTTTGGATCTTGATCTCTTCTCTCTCCCCCGAACCAAACCGACTTATGAACCGCACCGAACCGGAACGGAACCGATCTCTAAAAAACCGGTTTTCGGTTCCACGATATCTCCGAACCGATTTTTCCCGGTTCAGTCCAAAAATGCCGGAGAACCGGACCGAACCGGACCGGTTACAGCCCTACTCCGAGGGTTTCATCCCTTTGGTTAGTTACTTCTCATATTGTGTGGCCTCTCTAAAGTTACGGATTATTGCCCGCTCTTTGTATCTCTTATTCACCATTGATAGTGAACTCTCTCTCTCCTCGGCCGTGGATGTACCCATCTTGGGGAACCACGTAAATCTTTGTGTCGTGTGTGCTTGTTGATTTGTTTGTTTTCTCCTAACTTAGTCGCATGCATTCGTTACAACACATGTTTTATTGTATCAAATCACCCAATATGGTAAATCAACAAACCATGTTCACTGTATGAACATTGTTTATTGATTTATAACTTTTACTCTATCAAATCACAAAAATGGTAAATTAGTAATCCATATTTCACTATATGACATGACCATCTTTTAAAACACATGGGAATATGGTTCATTGACATAACCCAAACCCCAATAACAGATTTGGTTAATTTTTATTGAGAGAGAGAGAGAGATCCTCCAACTTCGTGGCCAAACAGAACCCAAAACCCAATAACAGATTTGGAACCAAGCAAACAACAAATTTGCAATTCTTTCGAAAAGCAAACAATACATAAAATCAAGATAATTTTGATAAAAAAAAATCATTGGCTCTTATCGCCAAGGAAAACCCACTAGGCGATGGCGACTCTTCATAGCCAAACAAAACCCGTTGGATCTAGATTGCCACTGCAAAGATCTAGCCTAATCGACTTCAAATAATACCCGATTCCCTTCTCCGGCGAGCATCATCTATTTGATGGGCAGCCTTCAAAAACCTCATTTTTATCTGTGTGTTAGAAACATACCTTGGACAACGGCGTGCTGTGGCGGCTATGGTGGACTATGATTGTGTGTGATTTGTTCTCCTTTCCTAAATGATCCTGAGAGATATAGAGAGGAGAAAGAGTGTTGTTAAAATATGGTGAGTAATTAGGTATATTTCTAGCCCAATGGTAACGAATCCCCTGAATCAGAGTGTAAATTTGTTCACCCTCACCTAATGAGAGTGAACAAAACCCTCACTCTGATTGATTGAAATGGTGTAGGGTCCACAGAATCAATACACTTTTTGGTAAGCATGACATCACTTTGTGTTGGACCCCTACCAATCAGAGTGAGAGTTTTGTTCACCCTCACTAGGTGAAGGTGAACAAATTCACACTCCCTGAATCAGGAGCTTAATTAGGAGTTTTCAAAACTATTTGGCTATTTAGGAAAGGAGATAAATATTGTATATATAAATACTTGATAATGAATCAATTAATAAGGGTACAATGGTCCGATTATCCATAAATAGCTAGGATGAAATCATAACTATTCAAATCTCATATAATGGAATCATAAGGATAATTTTGGTACAGGATGCCTATATATATATATACGTAGGGTTAGCTTCTAGTCCGGGCTCCGGGAGTCCGGCCCTCCATGTTCCCGATATTTTTTTTATGATCCGAACCGTCCAATGTGTTTAAAACGTGTTTTTAAAGGCCCCGCTAGAAATCATCAAAAAAAAAAATACCGGGAAGGGCTTGATCCAAATAGTTTTTCACAAAACTGTAAATGTACAGTTTTTGTGAAAAACTGCTCGGATCAAGGTCTTCCCGGTATTTTTTTTTTGATGATTTCTAGCGGGGCCCTTAAAAACACATTTTAAACACATTGAACGGTTCGGATTTTGTAAAAACCATTTTTAAAACCTTCAAAACACACAAAAGCTTCTAGTCAGGGATCCCTGACTGGAAGCTAGCCGTATATATATATATGTCAAGCCGTATACATCAGCAGGGATTAGGGGTAGTTAGTAATCCACAGAAAATCCACCAAAGAGTGTCCATGGAGCCAAGGGGATAAGTGGTGGCGGCCGCCACCATAAGGTTTTAAAAAAAATATAATTATTATATAGAAAATAAGTTTTTATCCCCGAATTACATAGACTTGCCACCACTAAATTTTTTAAATCTTTCATTCTCATAATGCAATTTGTCTTTTTATTTTTTAAATACATATTTTCGCCACTACAAAGATAAAATCCTAGCTCCGTCCATGTGTCCATAGCTCTGAACCATAAACGGCCACGCCGTGTCTCAAACCCTGGCCTCAAAAATGCCATTGGGCTGCAATATCTTCTTCTTGCGTATATTCTAAAATTTTATTTTACGTAAATATCTTCTCTCTTTTTTTTTTTTTGAAACGGCTTAAATATCTTATTGGTTCTTATTTTCTTCATTTTTCCATGATGTATGTGGTGAAATTATAGTGCTTTAATCCATCTGATTTGTCAGTGTATGTATGAGTGTGGTAAGCTAGACTTGGAAAGAACAGTTGGAAAGAGCCTATTATTCCTGATTTAGATATCTCAAACATCTTCTCTTCTTGAAAATGCTGGACGTAATATATATAACTCAGCACAAAGAGAGAACCTCTCAACAAAGACTAATGCCCAAGACGAAGCGTAGTTCAAGTTGTAAGCTTTAACTGGGTAATCATCTGGCCATGTTGCAAGATGTAAGTAAACTTTCACAGCATGATGTGAGGGTACGTAAGAGTCGTTGATTTTCAGATCATACATGTTTATCTGGTCATTTTCATGCTTTTAGAGCATCTCCAACCGTGTTCGCCAAGTTGTCATGGCCAAAGCCTTCTGTCATTTTTGAGCAATTTGGTACACAGCTTTCAAGCCATTTGTTCACTCAGCCTCTATTTCAGCCATTAGATTAACAACCCTATGTGACGAAATTGCCGCAGACCAGTGGAATGCAAATGGCAACCAGTTTGAGATGCTTTTATGCAATTCTCACATGTGAGCATTGGTTTGTACTTGCAACTACAGAAGTTTTTACTCTAGCCACATTGTATTTTATGCAATTCTCACATGTGAGCATTGGTTTGTACTTGCAACTACAGAAGTTTTACTCTAGCCACATTGTATTTTGACGGTGCGAATGACTTCCAAAGATTTGTTTACAACTATTAGATCAGGGACTACTTGGCTGAGGACACACTAACCCAAACCACTATACCTGCCGAATGCCAAATCCATGTCCTGATTCAAAATTTTGAAGGGAAAGACAGTTTATCCCAGTAGTTATTTTTTTTCTTTTTTGCAGAGGATAATGATTTGTAATTCACCGCGATGAAGTCCAAAAGCAACATGGAATAATTCTTGGGTCGTGGTTATGTGGGGTTAATACCATCATCGTCATTGGGCCAAAAATCTTCGGAGCATGTATTCTTTATTTCCTACTTCCATCGATCAACTATGTAATCGAGATAAGTTACAACCATCTTAGCTAGTATATGAGCGTGGCCTCTCCACTCATAGTAATTGGTTTTGAGTTAGATAGTTCAACAGAATCGACACTATCCAAAGTTAAAACCACAGTACTATTACTCTCAATGCAGTTTGCAAGTGAATACTTGCAGACTTCATTGTGTCTAACCTGATGCATGAGTTTGAAACATACTCAAATAACTAACACTGGAATTACTGAAAGATCTCTTTTCCTCAAAGGATCAACAAACTACAAATCTTTCACCAAACAAAATTTTCAAAAAGGATAATTCAAAACCTGAAACTCTACTCACTAGATTTTCATTTCCAGCAGAGGAAATGAAAATTTATTTCCCTCCCTGTCAAAAAATTCAGACTAGTCACGAAACGAATAGTCCCCTACTGTTCTCATCTTTACCACCACCGGTCGACCTTGTGGCCAACTCCAGCGGCTGCGTAATCCATTACCTTCTGTTGTGACAAGTCATACGGATACAATGAGTTTTCTGATACAAAATTCATCATTTGATTCTCATCAAAAATTTGTGGAGGCAGCCAACCAATGGGCTGCGAGTTGTTAAGGCCACCATCTACTTCAAAAGCCTCGTCTCCTCCCACAATCGATTGATCATCGTAAAATGCTTCTTGATTATATTCCAACTGATGCATGCCAATTCTGTCCTCAGGATTAACTTCCTGAAATGGCTGACACATTGACTTCAATATGGCAATGAGTTTTCTCTCATTAGACCACTCATTATGTGACTCACTTAGCAAACGGTTTTCAAGGTCAATCAGTAACCCTGTATTAGGATCCATCCATGGACTGTCAAACGCCGAATCAGTGATGTTTTCCTCTCTCCATGCACAATTGGTAACTGTTTATCAGAAACACAACCCGAAGAACAGAAATCGACTCATTAATTTTGTAGGTCAAAAGACCGAACATCAAAACTTATGTTCGGTTTACAATGTTCGAAACTCACTTTCCAAAGTTTTTCTTGAAAAGAACGGCCATTTCATAGAAAACATTGTAGAGATGTTTTCAAACTCTCGATAGTCATTTCTTGTTAAAAAAAATAATAATAAAATAATAATAATAACACATGAAAATACCGAGGCTCTGTTTGGAAAAGTTTGTGTTTACAGTTTTCTATGTTAGATTTTTGCTAGTTAGCAGAAAGTGAAACAAGCCCGAAAAAAATGTTTGTGTTGTGTGCCTGTTTGGTGCAAAATCGTAAGTTGTTTATGTAAATTGCAGGAAATCTCTGAAAATGAGAACATTGGAGTAATTGTTTTGTTTTTTAACCATGTAAACAAAAACAAGTTTCTCTAGATTGATAAACAAAAATAGAAAACTAACAATGTTACCTAACAGAACTGAGCTTTTTTAATTTTCTAACCGCTTTTCTGAAAACTGTTCTTAAAAACAGGTATTGAAAACAATAAGTATACGGAGATTTACATACCTGACATTGGTGAATCCGACGGGTTCACAAAACCAAAAGTTTGCCCGGGCGATAACTTGAAATTCTGCATATGATGGGGAGGAACCAAAGATGGAGGAATAGTTGGAAGAGGGAATGGTGAATTGCATGAAGGGAAATCAAAAGGGATATTTGAAACTCCATAGATGTTGTTTGAAGAGAAGTAAGGAGAATTCAAGCTTGGGAAAGGCCTTTTGCTGAGCTCTAACAAGTGATCATCACATTGCAAAAGCTTCTCATAGTGCTTGTCAAGAGTTCCTGGAGGAAATTTCACTAAATGCCTCCTGCCATAAGAAAAATGCAGGGTTTTAACTGACTCTGATGATGTTATCACCTCAACGTAGAAAAAAAAACCCGGGAAACAACCTAGTTTTTCAGTAACGCAAATTTCTTTCCGTATTTTGAGAAACAACCCATTTGTTTGAAAACGAAAAACAAAAAGCAGTATATATATCCTAAGGATAGTAATTTTCGCACTCCTCTTTTTATAGTTTGTACTCTTCTTTTGTGTCTTCATCCAAGTCAAGGTTTAATATTTTTTCCTAATGAAGGTTACACCCTATATTATAAAAGTATGGAGTGCTAAAATCAGTACTATATCCAAAACTCGGAAAACTAGTTTTTACTGTGAGGAAGAACCCATTAGTCTTTTCGAACCCTCTATTTTTATTTTGTTTCAAACATCAAATAAAAAAACATAAAACTAGAAAACAATGTCGAAACCTGTAAATGCGAGCTTGACCGCCTGTAAAGTCTGGTGCCTCGTGCCAAATAGTATGCTTCCGGGGCTGTGGATTAGTCTCTCGGAAGAACAGAGGTGATTGCTTCAACTACACAAAATTTATCAAAAACTTCCCATAAAAAAACACATAGAAAAAGAGTAAACATCAAATTAACCTATTGAAAGCAGGGAGATAAATTATTCAACTTACAAAGGAAAATGTCACTAACCTCAATTTCCAATATTCCTGGCTCATCGTCGCGAATAATGGCTCTAATTGCTTCAATATCAGCCCATTGTATTTCGATCTTGCTCTTGAGAACTCCCTCCAACACTTCCCAAACAATTTTCCTCTTGGCATAGTAACACTTTGCTATCAAATCCCCTTCTTTCCTAGTTAACCTCTGCAATTTTCAACCAATTACTACATCGAATTTTTTATTTTCACTCCTGGGTATATGATCATCTCTCCATGTTACCAGAAAATGCTAATACTTTAGAAAATGACATTATGGAATGCACGTTCTGACGTGTGGTGCACGTATGTTCTAAAACAGTGAATTTAGCAATCCAAAGTTTTTCATAGACAGACTAGAGACATTGAAGCGTTAGCAAGACAAAATATTAGAAAAGGTGGTCATAATGCTTCTAGAAATGTGTTTTACGTGAATAACGAGACAAACAATACTCTATTTCATTGGCTGTTTTTCTCTTAAAACAAAATCCATTTTGTAATGATGATTACATGAACAAATCGAGAAATGGTCGAAATTTTTTTCTGATAAATTTTTTTTTTTGAGAGAGACAGTGAATTATGGAAGGAAAAGGCGATTTCCTCCCTCTTCCGATCGGAGCACAAAACACGTGACTTTTTGGTTTTGTGTTTTTTGGACATAAAAGAAGTATTAGTTGTTAGTAGTTATTAGTGAGATTTAAGTTATTTAACTCTTGGTCTTGTGCATGGAATATATGGTGCCTCCACCCCACATGCAATTTTTGTTGAATATATTGACAGAATCCAACAGAAGTCAACATCGCCATAGTTGTTCAAAACCTACGATGCATGATACGTATCGCACCCGGTATATTTTTTTGTATAGAAATCCTACGGTACGATCGTGTATCCTACGATTTATATGCGTATCCTGATTTGGTACATATCCTACAATTACTTATTGAAAAAAATTGGACCTTATTTTAAGAAGCGAAACCCCAAATGTATTAATCTAAGCCATTTGATCTAATTATGGCGATATTCAAACACTTGATAGAAATTCAACCTCAATGTAGCGCTTGAATAAAGGAAAGAAGCAAGTGGTGGCTAGCTCATGCGGTAGAGCTCTTGGATGCCCTACACTGTATCCGGGATCGAGTCACATTCCCCCTCCCCCTATGTAATAGATTAGGAATGACGAATGACAAAAAAAATTAAAATAAATAAAATAAAGGAAAGAACCATAATTCGATTGCGTTTTGCCTGAATCATACAACGGCAATGTTACGCCTCATTAGTTTGCTACAATGTCAAAAAATAAATAATTTTGTCGGCTAACAAAAAGAAAAATACTAGGAAAAAGAAGAAGAAGATTTGTTTTGGTGAATGAGAATATCTGTGTTAGCCATTCAACCAACCAAAAGAAAGAGAATTTTTTTATAAAAAAAAATCACCAATTGTATATTTAAAAAATACATCATATGCATGTGCCAAAAGTTTAAAGAAATTCTTATTTTCTTTCCATAGCTAAGGCAGCAGAAAGCCTTAATGTGATAAACCCCAATTGAGAGATTTGAAATTTCGCATCTCAAAAATATTTTATTTTGATAAATGTATGTATAGTCTGTTAATGTCATTAGTTATAATTATTTTTTAATCATATATTAATTATGGTTATTGTTGTTGAAGAATAAACTAGATTTAGTATTTGGGCACAAGAAAAATAAAGTCCAAATAAGCCCAATTGATAATGTTCAAAGATGAAAGATATTATTTTACTAGTAGATATAAATATCTTGTTTCTAGAAGCCTTGTAATATCTATCTTCTAAAAATTCTACAATATTCTTGTGAAATATTTAGATTTTTTTTGTGAGAATTAATTACATCTGTAATTCTAGAATCTACCTCAAAGTTTATCTTATATGAAAATATCTTTGGACTAGACATTTCCATGAATTTTGACTAGACCCTTCCATTGAGTAGTATAAATAGGGATGGATTCTTACCATTTTGTACCAAGTAAAAAAAAAGAGATTTGAGTTTAAGTGTAATATAAATACCCTCCTCCCCCACCCTTGCCTTAATAATGTCTCCCTCCCCTAAAATCTTGTCTAATTAAACATTGGAAACTCCTACTCTCCCATCAAACGTATCTTAAGATACACGTACACGATAAGTATCCCGATACGATTTATCCAATGAAAAAAATGATACACGGTACGTATCCCGATTTGAAAACACTGAACATCGCAACATGCTACATTAATCTGAGGCCTTTAATAGTAACATCATAAGTTAAGGACCTCAAAACTAGAATTCTCTTAAAACTCCAAGGGGGTAAAACTTGAAATTGATGGGGGTACTACTAACTAGTACTATTTACCTCCCAAGAGCCAATTTTGAGTAGTAATGCAGGGAAGTTTGAGGCCTTCAACTTCTCTCTATCTGACATTGGTTGAGGCACAAAACCATCCATCCTTGTTGTTTCATGAACTGAATCCTGATCATTCGAATAGTTTTTGCTCCTTGCTTGGGATAATTTCATTTCTACCAAGTTGAGGAATGATGGTGTCTTTGTTAATCTCAAACCAAGAGGGCTTGATTCTTCACAAGAGGTTACTACATCTACTTCCTGCAAATAAAGAGGACAAGTTTAGTGAAAGAATTAAAGTGAGTAAATCAAAATATATAAACAACATTTTTCCCTTTGTTGGATATTGAAAAATCTCTTTTGAGTATTTTATTGGATATTGAAACATTTGACCAACATGTATGGGGAAAATACTTTAAGAATCTTATTAAAATAACATTTTGCCCTTTATCATTGTCAATTACCTCCAAAATCCTGACATATAGAAAATAGTTAAGATTTATAATAAAAATATATAATTACCTAAGAATTTTCTTATATAAAATACTTAAGATGTTGGGCCTATAATTTGACATATACAAAAGAAATCTAATAGGAGTTAGAAACGTGGACCACTTTCTCACACGTTTCTTTCTCAATTGGAATAAAAGCCCGTCACTCATACATTCATCTCTCTCATAGCACGGAAAGAAAAACTCACCAATGACCTCAATCTCTTTGTCTATCGAGTATTGCAACATTTAACTTTTCTTATACTCTTGAACCTTAAGGTTGGGTTTGTTTTGGGTTTTAGAGGTTTTTTTTCCCACAAGCACTAGTTCTCAAAAACCGGTTCTCAAAACTTTTATATGAACATAGTCCATTGGGTTGGTTTGTTTTGGGTCTAGAGGTTTCTTTCCTCAAAACTAATTCTCCAAACCGTCAAAATCAGTCCTAAAAACCGGTTCTCAAAACCTTCAAATGATCAACTTAAAATCCTGGTTCCGTCCTTGAAGTCTAGGGTAACACCCTGCCAAAGTTTTTGGAGTTATACTTGTATTTCTAGAGCAGCATTCATAGCAAAGTGAGACATAGAAGAGGTTATGAGATACCCAACCAGTATATAATCCTTATAGACGTAGGTAAAATGTCATAAATATTAAAAATTCTACAATCCTCGATAATTCAAAATATAATTAGCTCTCAAAAAAGTGGCCCACTGGTGACCTTTAATAAAGATTGTGAATATAAACATCTTGTTCTCACAAAAGGCCGCTAGATCAATTAATTAATGGCTGGATCACAAAATGAATATATCCTTCATTTGATTTGGCTTGTGTTTTTTTATTTATCTTGTCTTTAATTAATCTTTCTCAGCTATATTCGTTTGATCTCGGTCGGTTGTAATAGTCATTAAGTAGGTTGCAACAGTCTTTATTAATGAAATTCTTCCTATTCCAAAAAAAAAAAAAAACATCTTGTTCTTGTACGCCTAATGGGTGAGATAGAAACAAAAAGAAAGATATACCTGTTGATTGGATTCTGGGGACGGCCTGATTCTCTTGGAAACAGATCTTTGAAATCCAAGAACAGAGTTATGATCATAATCTTGAGTTGAAGCAAATAATCCATTCTCATTAGACATAATGATCAAAACCTATTCGCTAAACCACAGAAAACCCACCTCAATTATGGATGCTAACACACAATTTTAAAACACGATTCGGTTTTCACTCTCCAACCGATACTGAGGTCTGTGATATGTAGATTTTTGTATGTTTATATTCTTTTGTGTATATATAACTGAACCTATGGCGCATGGGATGTGGAGTTGAAAGAGAGAGGAGTGAGGAGGAGAGGCCAATGAGATGAAGGTATTTTCTCTTGAAGAAGTCTTTTGACTTTAGACTACTGACGACATCTTTAGGCCACGTGGATACCTACCGGCTATTCCGGGATTGTGTTAGTTCCACATTTTTTTTGAATATTTTAGTGGGCCCTGCACAACCAAATAGTAAAATTCTAGTGGGCCAGAGACCCAAAAGAGTAAAGAAGATGTTTTTCTCCTCCAGGGAAAATGTTAATGTGTGTCCAATAAGCATACGTTAAGATTGAAAATGTGTATTAAATATATATGAGAATATGCAAAATGTAGTGAAAAGTGTAAAAGATGTATTGAAGTATATATTTTTTTTGGGTGCTTATTATGTGTCCATTGTGCACACGTTAGCAAGTTCCTTTTTCAAGAAGGGTACAAAAACGATTTATTGGGCTCACTTTTAGGTCTCACACGATGATTTGATTCTGAATGGAACTTGAGAATGTTGCATAGATCAATCACGTACGCATATTCAAATGAGCTGTTTTTATGCAATACCACGAGAAAAATTATTTTAAAATTAATGAACGGTTTCGGATCATTCGTGTGGGATTTAAAAGTGAGCCCCACAAGCTACCGGTACAATTTATGTACCCTTGATTTCTGTACGAATAGTCCGTCCTTTTTTTTTTTTCTGCTCAATCTTTTTGTCTAATTTTTTTTTATTTTACACGTCCAATATTTTATTTCCCAATTCTTGTTTGAATTCTAAAAGTCTTTTTACGTCCTTCATGCACTCTCATCTAATATCAATGGTTAAGAGTATTCTTTAACATTCAAGGTTTTGTTTTCCTAAAGTAATAATTATTTCTGACTCTTTTAATGAGTTAGAGTTTCAAAATTAGAGAAACGAATTGAGCCGGAATTTCTGTTAAAAAGAATTTTTTGATCCGGAATTGTTGTAATTTTGCACCTCTACTTAACTGTAACTCAAACAACACCACACCCTCGTTGACCAAATTTTGCCAAAAGTTACAATTCCTAAATGAGACCAAACAAGTATTTGCACTCAATAATACTCACTACCTTTTTAAAAAAGAATCTACTTTTAAGGGCAAAATAGAAAATGTATCCACTAACTTTTTAAAACACATACTTATTAAGGGACAGCCCAAAATGAAAATGTACACACTATAAAAGGGACGAAGAGAGTAATAGAAAAAAGTGTGGGTCCCTTAAATTGATAAGTCAAAAAGGATTAAAAGATTTGGGTCCCACTTGGAGCTAGCTACAAGGGTACCTAAATTTAGCTAATGGGTTAGGAGCCATGCTTAGGAGCCACACTTGAAAACTTGTATTGGGAGCCCATTGAAGACCAAAATTGATCAAATGACTTGCTATTTTGAGAGTCCATTGTGGATGCCCTTAGTTAGCTAGCTATTGAGGAGTGCACTTTAATGGGCTAATTCTCTCTCTCTCTCTCTCTCTCTCTCTCTCTCTCCTATTTCTCTCTCCTTGGTCCCACAAAATTTCCCCTCTCCTCTCTTCTCTCTCTTCTTTCTCTCTCATTAAGTCTTTCTTTAAATTTAGGTAGTGACTTGGGGCACTTTAGGGAGTGAGGGGTGCCACTTAGGATGTTAGAGAGTCAATTTTTGTGCACCAGAGAGCATTTTTTGAGTTTTTCTTAGTTAGTTAGGTAGGACACTTTGGGGTACTATTTTAGATAGTGCACTAGAGATGCCCTAAGCCCCTGTTTCAATCGCAAACAGAATACGGAACTAAGATATGCAAGCTACAAGCATTTAACAACAACGTTTGTTTAATCTTATGTTTAATAAAAATAAATAAATAAAAGCCCTTTTTTTTATTATTAGTAAGATAAGGAAAACACCAACCACCATCCTCGAATCATGGCTTTCAAAAAGTAAGATGACTCAGCTGCTCAGGAATTTCTTTTTTCTAATGAATAACCATTAAATTTTATTTTCTGACCCGTTAACCCAAACAAACAACTTCCAGTATCCGCTTTCCTAGTTATGCATCTCTCCCTGTAAGATGTGCAGCCGTGCAGGGTATTAGTCTTTTACGCACTATATTTTTTGGCATTAGCATTTCAAACAACGCAATCATATACTATCCATGTGGACACGCCACCCGATTTTGATTCGGAGTCGCCACTCGGGTTTGAGGGTCATCACCCGAGAAACCGAACTTGAATGACTCTCGTGCTGTATTTTGGAAAAGGTTTTGTACCGGTCTGTCGTAATCGTAATATCTTGTGTTTGGGATCCAAGTTACGAGAGGGGAAGAGTTTTATGGCACCCACCTCGCCCGACATGAGAGTCGGTCTCTACTTGATGTTTGTGGAATCTTGAAAAAAATTTATTTCATAACTTTGTTCACATGACGGGGAGCAGGGACAAATTTAGTGTAGGCACAGGGGGTCACGTAGATGACCCCCCAAAAAAGGAAGTAATATATATTAATTAGAGCGGGATATGACAAATGTTACTTAGTGATCTAGCTGTATTCGGCAAGGTATTGGCCTTCTTCCCTTTTGTCTCAAGTTCAACTCTTGGTGCTTACATTCTCATATTTTTATAGTTTTTTTTGGTTACAGACTTTGGTACTTAGTTTGAGAGTGAGGATTGTTTGCTTCTCCTTTTTGATACCGTATTTGATGATTTCACTTACTTATCTACCATAATCATTGTCCTTCGCATTGTCAATGGGTTTGCATGCATGTCGCATTCTTCTAGTTAGGCCTAGGGATATACTCTAGTGTATGAATCTATTGAGAGCATTGTTGTTAACATCCCACGGTACAAGATACGTATCCTTTATGATATATATGCGTATCTCAATTCAGTACCTATCCTACGATTGCGTAATGGAAGAAATTCAAACATTATTGTAAGATGTGGAACCTCTCACGCATTAATCTAAGTTGTTTGAGCAATATTCAAACCATTTGAAAGATATCCAACTTCAATGTCGTCAGGGCTTAAATAGAAGAAAAATCATACTTCAATCGTGTTCTGCGAGAAAATTATTAGGGATTTTCTTTTATGTCCTTGACTAACGTAGCATGAAACCTCAAGCTGATAAATCCAATTTGAGAGACTTGAAATTTTGCAACTTAAAACTTAGTTTGTTGGTGTTATTAGGTATAAATACTTGTTAATATAATTATAGTTAACGTATCTTATGATATGCGATACTTATCCCGATACGATTTATAAAACAAGAAAAACGATACACATACGTATCTCGATTTCAGAATGTATCTCGATTTCAAAACCTGGGATTGAGAGTACCAAGAGAATATGTAGGTAATTCATACACAAGGCAAATTACAAAAGAGACATTGCCAGCAACTCCTTGCACAACAGTACTATTGGGGCTGGCCAACAAAACTAAAACCTCCAAGGGAAAACAGATTTGAGAAGCCTAGCTTCTACCATCTTTACATCATTCCTTGCACTACTGCTTTACCGCATATTAAACCTTGCCGCAGCGGCCACTGAATCCGCCACGCCTCCGGGATGTGCACCCATCATGGGATTGTTCCTCATCTCGGCACTAATAACCCCCTCTGCATCTTCACTTGTTGCTGGTTTGTCGGACGGTAGCTTTCCAGTTGCATCCTGGTAATCAAACAGCCACATATTAAGTATATACTAGATTTAAGGCCTCGTGCCCAGCACGATTTTTATGCCCGTGTATTTTTATGAGTCCGTAATTAACCAAACACCCAATTTCAAAACTCCCTCTTTTATAAGTCAAAACAAACTCTAGGAACTCAAATGCGTAAGCAACAAACTCTAGGGACTCATAAGTCAAACAAACTCTAGGGACTCAAATGCGTAAGCAACAAACTCTAGGGACTCAAATGCGCAAAGCAACAAACTCTAGGGACTCAAATCTGTAATTAAACCAAAACCCAATTTCAAAAACTCTCTTTTATAAGTCCCCTAGGGGGGATATGTGAAAACTACCCATTAGACATCAGTTCATATGATTGTCGTGGGATGGGGTGTCAACCTAGTTGAGATGCCTTTCTCATTGTGATGACTTCTTTACTTGGTCTCATTTAATCTTTATAATCCATTTTTAAAGATTAATAAAATCCTTTTTGCCGTTCAAAAAAAAGTTCATACCTCCAAAACGTCAGCTATCGTGGTCTTGTCCTCATACCACGAGGACCTGGCATTGTGTGTGGCTGCCGACTGCGCAGCAGCACCAATTCCGCCGGGGAGTACGTAGCCAGTGGCTCTCACCTCAGCCGCCTCTATTGCGGTGGCATCACTCAGATCAACGGGCTTGTCCCCAGCCGCAAGGGCAGATACTTCCAAAGCTTCTCCAATAGTGATCGGAGAACCTGGTTCCAAAGCATCTCCGTCGACAGCAATCGGAGAACTGGTAATAACCGGGGAACCGAGAATTACTGGAGCCGGGGGCTTCGATAGCTCTGTTGCTGGCTGTGTGTATTGCCCAACCACCTGTTCTCGTTTCATCGACAAACAAAACCTTTAATTGATCAGTCCACCAACAATTCTACCTACGAATCAATCATTGTTCACAGGATGAAGCCGGGACACTAAGGGCGATTGCCCCTGTAAGGGAAAAAATAATAATAATTTCTAGTAGTGTCATATAGGAAAAAAATTCAAAATTTTGTATGAATTATATCTGATTCTTCGTTCATAAAACAAGAAAAAACTAGGATTTTCTTTCTTGTTCTTTTAAAGATTTTGTAAACACCCACAAATAAAATTTTAAAGCCGCCAAACCTGGTCTCCAATTGCTTCAACGACTATACGTCTTGTCTCAACGTCCGTTTCCGTAACGGTGACCCCTTGATCTGTGGCCATGTCCATCAAGTCGTCGTGGCTGACACCGAGCCGCTCGTTCTCCGTCGCAGCCACCTGCATGACGGCGGCAGGGCCACCTTTTGGAGTCTTCCCAAGTGCAATGTTCTCAGCCGACTGCATGGTGGCCGCATCTTGCCATGTAATCGGTTTCGAAGCTAGATCGCCAGAGACGTCAAATACGTCACCGTATTTGATCGGTTCCTGCACGCTCAACATGGCTTGTTCCTGGCTCATCGTTTCTTCTTTGCAAACACAGTAAGTATATGTGTGGGTAATTAAAGCTTAATTTGGTAAGTTCTATGATATAGCAACATACTCCCTCCGTCCCATATTGTTGGGCCTCTTTCCTTTTTTAGAAATCTCAAAGAATTATCTATAATTTTTAATTTATTAAGTTTTATTTTCAATATGGATTTTGTTTGATAGATCCCAATTAATTTTATTAAATAAAGTTGTTGGAACGACAAGAAACATCATAGATTATGAAATATAAATAATTCTTTGAGACGTTCAAAAAAATAAAGAGGCCCAACAATATGGGACGGAGGAAATATATGGATACACATATAGGAGTAGTATCCATGAAGGGGTTTTTTTGGTTACCCGTGGTAGATGGGGGTTTGGTGAAGGAGCCACTAGGATTGGAGATTGGTACTGGTGGACACTTGGAAGGGGGAGTGCTGGAGGGCACTTCCTATAGCCGAAGTGAAATATGAGGCGTTGAAAACACATCTAACAGTCCCGATGTCGTATATCAGGACTGCTCTCCAACACCTCCGGGTCCTTGTTTAACACTTGGCATGATAAGAACGGACTCAAAGAAAATTTGAACACATTACTCGTTGGGTATTATAATAGTCTTTAACCTAAGTGATTATTCCGTGTTCGTAGCGGTGCTTCAGAAACAATTAATAATTGTCCATCTAACGCATAAGCTAATGATTAAAGAAGTGATCAGCCAAGTCAACCGATAGATTTCAAAGAGTGAGAAAATTATCCCATTCCTGCCCTGGTGTGTCGGTAGCTATAATGTTAATAACTTAATATTCATAATTGGTACAACTTGGCCCTTTAAACATGGATCAAAATGTGCCACGTGGATAGTAACTCATGCACGTCTCCTCCTGTTTTTTTCCACTCTATCTGCAAACACACATAGTAGCATTCTGAAAATATCAACGCAAATGAACCAGATTCTGCCACGTATGTTAGCTATTGAAAATTTGATTAGTAACTAAGAGATTGTTAAATTTGATTTATGTAAGCATTTTTTTTTAACAAATATCGGTAACCTTAGCAACCTTTTACATTTAGTTAAGCCATTATTGATACTCTAAGTCATAGTTGGGTGAAAATTTCGAATACTACAAAATTAGAGGGTTTGGGTCAGTACTTTTTCACACAAATATACTTCAATAGGGTCGATGTCAAATAAAATTTGGCTCCCTTTCTCAACTACCTTCTTGTAACTATCTTTTTCTTTGACTAACTTTTGAATTACTAACTAATATTTTATAGTATACTTGAACTATTGGTCACGATTTTGGTAACTAATACTCCCTCCGTCCCTTTTATAGTGTAGACATTTCCATTTTGGGATGTCCCTTAATAAGTATGTGTTTTGAAAAGTTAGTGGGTACATTTCCTATTTTGCCCTTAAAAGTAGATTCCTTTTTGAAAAGTTAGTGGCTATTATTATATTGATAATGGTAAGTAGTGGAAAGTAAATGTAAAAGTTGTAAAAATTGATGTGAGAAAAAATAAGTTAGAATTACGAGGTAACACGCTTAAAAAGGGGACAAAGGGAGTAAGTTTTAGGAACCAACTTAGATCTACCCAACTACTTTTTCTATGCATTTTCTATGCATTTGAACAAATTATTTTGGTGCAAATAAATAATTAATTAAAACAAGACAATAAATGATAGTAATGGGAGAGAGATCAACATAGATCTATAAAACAATTAATTATACTGATACTAGTAATTAATAGTAGGGTGGGTATCGTGTCTTGTTATACCGTATTTGCGTCGTGTCATTTTCAGGTTTCGTGTCAAAACACCTGTTAACATAAACGTGTCAAATATCTCGACAATAACCTGACCTGCTTAAAACAGTGTTGTGTTTGGGTTGACACTGTTAAGACCCTTAAAACAGTGCTGTGTTTGGATTCATATAGCCGACCCTAATTGATTTGAGACATAAGGCTCGGTTTGGTTATCTAAAATTATACACCTAAATAATGTTTGCAAGTTAAATTATCCAATTTTAAAATGAGGATCTTTTCAATACCATCATAATTACAGAAATAATAAAACTGTTAGCAGTTTCGTAGGGGACTAACTTATGGGACAGAGGGACCCTCCGAAGTCTAAAGATGGATAGTTTACCGGACCGGAGAGGAGATTTCGTATGCGTTAACTAATCCGGACATTTGGCCGTCAAAACAAATACTAAAAAGAGAAAATTTTGCTTTTATCCCCTAAACTATACACATTTTCTATATGTAGTCCCTAAACTAAAAATTGCTTCTATCTCGTCCTCAAACTAGTCGATTTCTTTCCATGTGGTCCAATTGTTAACTTCTGTTATCAATTTGGACGGAAAATGCCACATGTGATGTGCACAGTGCACGTGTTCATCTCTTCCTCAAAACTATACACAGAGCTGCCTTGATGCTCTTATTCGAGTATCAATTAGCAACACCAACACCAGACACCAAAAAAATATTCTCTTTCTCTCTCTTCCCCTTTGTTCATTCTTGGTTTTGAAGAGAGAAGATGGAGAGAGAATTAAGAGCACCACATGCTGCAAGAAACACAATGGAAATAACCGATTAAAAAGGAAACTACGAAACTTGAATACTCCTACATCAGATCTTTTTTGCAGATTTGTTTCCACAATAAAATACTCGCAAGAATTGATGAAAGGAAAACAAAGATTGATTTATTGATTAAAAAAAACCAAAGATTGCAATTGCAGTCTTGGGTAGAGGAATTTATGTACCTTTGTGGTATCTCTCTCTCTCTCAAAATGCTTGGGTGGTGAGGTGTTTTTAAGAGTTGGAACTTTTAAAAGCCCATTTTACGCCCAGTGTGCACTTTGTTGGACCATTGCGGCTGTCATGCAATTGAAGAATTTTGGAAATTTGTCTGCTGAAATAGAAATGTTTTGTAATGCGTGTTCTTTGCCTATTGGTGAACCTCTAGTTGTAATTCTTAAAAATATGTAGTTTCTCTTATAAATTTATCTAATTTGCTCAGTCATCCAGTTATTGATCGAAACCCTAACGAGAGAGAGAGAGAATGTTTGATCATGTTTGATAGTGTTGAGAGAGAGAGACGGAGGAATATGATCATTTAGGTCGATGAATGGGTTCTAAGAGGTTCTGGGTGGTGGATTCACATTTTTTCCCCTCCCCTTAGCGTGTAATTGCATGAGGTAGTCAAGTGGTGCAATTTCCGTCCAAAAAGTAACGGAATGTTAGCAATTGGACCACACGGGGAGAAATCGAATAGTTTGAGGACGACATAGAATCAATATTTAGTTTAGAGACTACATAGAAAAATGTGTATAGTTTAGGGAATAAAAGCAAAATTCTCTCTACTAATAAAAATGTTGTGCGGAACAAATCAGAAACCCGATCGGTTCAAGATGCAAGTATGCAACCGAAAAGGGTCCAGCGGTTGGAATGACTATATTGGCCCTCTTCCATTTTTCCTCACCTCGTCGCCTCTCTTCTCCTTCCCTCTTCACAAACCCTAGGCTTATCTCCATGGCGGCCCAAACCCACTCCAATTCTCAGAAAACCCATCTACCAAACGCTCCTAATACCACAACTAATTACCCAGTGCCACTCTCGCCGCCATTGCCGGCCATCTCCAAGCAAATAGAGCTGGACAGAGCCATGTCGGCTTCTTCCAAATCCAGCCTGTTTTCTCTCTCCAGAACTGACGTGGTCTACGAGGACGATTGGCTCGTTGCTGTGAATAAGCCTCAAGGTGTGTATTGTGAGATCGTCTTGGCTTCAATCCCGAGTCTGCTCAACGATTCGAATGGCTCAGTTGAACTTGGTGAGGATTCGTTTCAGATTTTGGTGTTTAATTTGTGTTTTGGTTGAATTCGTTTAGGGTTTTGCTGTTTCATGGGTTATTCAATTGTGTTCTTTTATGGAGTGTTTTATGTTAGCTAAGGTAGGAAGGTGAAAGAAATTACCACAATGCGAAAACATTTTGTTCATCCTCTTGAAGTACAACACAAGTGAGCTTGTTGGGTAGTGCAACATCCTAAAAAATCACGTTGATTGGAACTGATCGATACTTGATCAGTTTACGTTTATTTTGAAAACAATGAGTTGGGCACACTAGATTAAAAGTTGAAGAATCCTTTTTTTTTCAAAAGATAAATGTGGTAGAATCAATCGGCATCCAATCAACATGATTATTTAAGTGATTGTTCTACACTTCTACTTGACGAGCTCTACAATATATATGAGCTTGATCATTGTAGTGGACCCGGAATAGGGTTAATCCAATGCAAAACTTGAAGCAACCGGTCCCAAAAATCAAAACTTGAAACGTATTAAAGCGTCCACCTAATAACTAAATTGTAATGAGTAGATTCAAAATCAATTGGCAATAGATGTGCATAGAGTGGTAAAAAAAATATATCAATGGAAATTGTTATAACAGTTGAAAAAGACTCTATGAAGAGAAGTTCAGCCAACCAACATGATTAGTATCATTATAGACTAAAATTGGCACTCTATTAAGTACACAAATTTTGTCCCACATCGGTAAGATATTCGACCATCGTCTCATTTATAAGGCGGATGTAGTCACATGATTAATGCCGGGCTCAGTCGCGCGAGCTTGTAACCTAAGCAGGGGCATTAAAGTGGTTGAATAAGTCGTCTTCCGATGTGGTTATCAGTGACAACTGGCATCTATGATCGTAACACAGCTACAAATTCAAAAAATTCAAAAAAAATTCAAAAAACACAGTCTAAAAAATTAAAAAAAAAAGTACTATGACTTAAACAACTCACCTTTTTACTATCATAAACAACTCACCTTTTTACTATCATAATTCTAAGTTTTTAGGTGTTTAAAACATTTATACCAATTCTTGGTCGATTTAAGGTATTATAGATGTGCATATAGTGGTAAAAAAATTATCTTAATGGACATCGTTATAACCATAGTAAAGGACTGTTTGAATAGAAGTTTGGCCAACCAACATGATTTATATCATTATAGACTAAAATTGGCACTCTATTAAAGTACACAAATTTTGTCCCACATCAGCAAGATATTCGAACATCGTCTCATTTATAAGGCGGACGTAGTCACATGATTAATGCCGGGCTCAATCGCGAGAGCTTGTAACCTAAGTAGGGGCATTAAAGTGGTTGATTAAGTCGTCTTCTGATGATGGTTATCAGTGACAACTGGCATCCACGATCGTAACACAGCTACAAATTAAAAAAATTCAAAAAAAAATAAAAAAACACAGTCTTAAAAAATACAAAAAAAAGTACTACGACTTAAACAACTCACCTTTTTAGTAACATAATTCTAAGTTTTTAGGTTTTTAAAACATTTATACAATTTCTTGATCGATTTAAGGTATCATAGATGTGCATATAGTGGTAAAAAAATTATCTTAATGGACATCGTTATAACCGTAGTAAAGGACTCTATGAAGAGAAGTTTAGCCAACCAACATGATTTATATCATTATAGACTAAAATTGGCACTCTATTAAGTACACAAATTTTGTCCCACATCGGTAAGATATTCGACCATCGTCTCATTTATAAGACGGACGTAGTCACATGATTAATGCCGGGCTCAGTCGCGAGAGCTTGTAACCTAAGCAGGGGCATTAAGGTGGTTGAATAAGTCGTCTTCCGATGTGGTTATCAGTGACAGCTGGCATCCACGATCGTAACACAGCTACAAATTAAAAAAGTTCAAAAAAAATTAAAAAAACACAGTCTAAAAAAATACAAAAATAGTAGTACGACTTAAACAACTCACCTTTTTAGTATCATAATTCTAAGTTTTTAGGTTTTTTAAATATTTATTCCATTTCTTGGTCGATTTAAGGTATTATAGATGTGCATATAGTGGTAAAAAAATTATCAAAGGACTCTATGAAGAGAAGTTTAGCCAACCAACATGATTTATATCATTATAGACTAAAATTGGCACTCTAGTAAGTACACCAATTTTGTCCCCCATCGGTAAGATATTCGACCATCGTCTCATTTATAAGGCTGACGTAGTCACGTGATTAATGCCGGGCTCAGTCGCGAGAGCTTGTAACCTAAGCAGGGGCATAAGGTGGTTGAATAAGTCGTCTTCCGATGTGGTTATCAGTGACAGCTGGCATCCACAATCGTAACACAGCTACAAATTAAAAAAATTAAAAAAACCCAATCTCAAAAAATACAAAAAAAGTACGACGACTTAAACAACTCACCTTTTTGGTGTCAAAATTCTAAGTTTTTAGGTTTTTAAAACATTTATACCATTTCTTGGTCGATTTAAGGTATTATAGATGTGCATATAGTGGTAACAAAATTATCTTAATGGACATCGTTATAACCGTAGTAAAGGACTGTTTGAAGAGAAGTTTAGCCAACCAATGTGACTTATATCATTATAGATTAAAATTGGTACTCTATTAACTATTAAGTACACAAATTTTGTCCCACATCGGTAAGATATTCGAACATCGTCTCATTTATATGGCGGACTTAGTCACATGATTAATGCGGGGCTCAGTCGCGAGAGCTTGTAACCTAAGCAGGGGCATCAAGGTGGTTGAATAAGTCGTCTTCCGATGTGGTTATCAGTGACAACTGGCATCCACGATCGTAACACAGCTACAAATTAAAAAAAATTTAAAAAACAGTGTCTCAAAAAATACAAAAAAAGCACTACGACTTAAACAACTCACCTTTTTACTATCATAATTCTAGGTTTTTAAAACATTTACACAATTTCTTGGTCGATCTTTGTTTAGATATTAGTTTTGGAGGTGATAATTAGTTAATGTAGGGCAAGCTCTTCCACACCCACGCATGAGTGTCCCTTGACTCGGATGTGGAGATGAATGACTATTTATTGCGTGTTCTTGTAATCTCTCTCTGTGTGTGTGTGTGTGTGTGTGTGTGTGTGTGCATGTGTGTTTGGTGGCGCTGGGGGTGCGGTGAAAATCTCTATAGATCTCCTTGGATTAGTGAAACATCATTTTCGGGTTGGAGTCTTACTCCTTCAATGCCTGAGCCATGTAACAGTGGCTCTACTATTTGCCCCAATTTTTCGACGGGGTTGAACCACTGATGTAGGACGAGTGAAGGATTTTTAGGCTCAGTGGGGTAACAAAGCGACAGGTTTTTGGGGCCACAATTGTGCAACTTTCAAGGACAATTTTATGTCGTTTAGGGCTGTGAATAGCAATCCGTTAACAGTAACCGACTGGTAATAAATAGAAAACAAGAATAAAAGAGAAGATTAGAGGAGGATACATCTAGGAACACTCCTAGAAGCTTCAGGCATCACACCAAGGGTTTGATTGCATCACACAATCCATAAAACAGGCTTCAAAAGCTTTGAAGTTTCTCATAATATGCAACTCCTTTAAATTAGAAGTACTACATTGCTTATATAGACTTGGAGACTTCCTGAACCAAGTCAAACTACGTAAAAGGAAACTACTAATTCCTTTGATTTCCAAAGCCTACATGACACTAAAGACAGACTCATAATGGTATACCAAATAATTAACTTGACCCACAAGTAACCCATGGGTGACCCCTATGGCCCATGTTCAAAAAACTAAAATTACCCCCTATCCGGAAAAGTTTCCACCGACATTCTTATTCTACGAAAATTAACAAGACTCTACCACCACTAATTGTTTGACTATCAATGCTTTCTTCAAATTTCATCTTGAGATCATGCAAATTTCCATTTATTGCCGTTTCCTTCAATTTACTTTTCCTTGAACCTCTCACAGCCTCCATTCCACTCCCCAATATGGTTTTTGCGCAGATTTTGAAGTAACTATAGCTGAATTAACATCTGCTGAATCTCAGGAATGCAAGTCAACCTCCCAGAGCTCCATCTGGCTAACAGACTTGATCGCGACACTAGCGGGTTAATGGTGATCACTAAATCGCACAAAGTGGCAGCTAAGCTAGTTAGGGCCTTTACAGACCACAAGGTTAGGAAAACATACATTGCCTTTTGCGTTGGGCGATCTCCAGAATGGGAACAAATCACTATTAAGTCAGGTCACGGCCGATCAAAGTTTGGAGCATGGCGCGTTTATGCCACGTCAGATGTTGGTAAAAAATTACCAGGCGGGTCAGTTGTTAGAGATATGCAAACTCTTTTTCAAGTACTATCAGTGAATGGGCATGGGTGCTCCAAAGAGTTACCTGATGGAGAAAAAAATATTGTTGTTGAAGAAAAAGCTTTAACGAACACTAATGTTGAGAAGGAGGAGATTTTGGTGCGAGCATGTCCGCGAAGTGGAAGAACCCATCAAATTCGCTTGCACTGCCAGTATCTTGGAATTCCCATAAGAGGAGATGTGAAATATGAGGGTGTCTATGAGTGGAAAGGGAGAAAATATGACGGCCATGAACTTCACGCAGAGAGCTTGTCCTTTGAGCACCCTATTACAGGGCTTCCAGTTGTGTTACATGCACCTTTGCCATCATGGGCAAGCCAAGCACTACAGCCATTAGCTTGTTAAGCAGAGTTCACGTATTTTCTATCCCAACTTTTGAGGCTTCCTCTTACGAACAAGGTAAGATAACACATACATTTTCTTTTGTTGTAAAAAAAAATGGCAATTATATCTTCATTTCTATCCAGCTTCTTTTGTTTCAAAAAAGGAAATTCGTAAAAGCACAATGTGATTTGTCAAAAACTTCTTGGAATCTTGTTTACCAACAAAAGTTTAATTCTTTAGTGATCAGTTGCATCTGTCTAACACATGACCAATTTTATTCGAAGTTGTGGATAACTGTAGTTGACTAATTGTGTTCTGTGTAATTACCTCTTGCCAGAGGCTTTGTCGTAAATAATTCTTTATAACTAATATGTCTCATAGCTAGTCTTCTGTCTTTCAAACATCACCGTCATTTTTTGGTTTTCAAGTGATATGTTTACTTCTTCTTTTTTTTATCCATTTAAGTGTATTGTTTGATTAAGTACAAATTGCTTTAGGGGACTACTACGTATCTTGCAGAGTAAGTGATGTGAATGCCAACACTCTTGAAGATGTTAGCTTCATCTACTTGTAAGATGACCACAGGCTCTCGTTAGTTTACTTTTATAAATTATTGTGCTTGTTTGAGTCATTTAGCCATATTTTATTTGAAGTGTCCACTATCAAAGAGGATATTTTTTTTAGGAGTTTTTTTTTTCTTTTTATCCCCTAAACTATCCACATTTTTTTTCCTTCGTCCCTAATCTATTAAAACTATCAATTTAGTCCCTTACCTATTTGATTGCAAGCAATTGAGTCCAATCATTACCGGGGCTTCATGTTTTGGACGGAAAACTGTCTTACGCGAATAGACCTGTGCTCACAGATCGCGCCGTGGGGACCCCTTCGGGGTCCCACATGAACAATCCAATCTATTCATTAATTTTAAAATATGTTTTTGAGTGACCTCATAAAAAATCATCTCAATCGGATAACTCCTAGTGTTTGATCTTACCTTCCAATTTTTGATTAAGTCTTTAGAGTTAAACCAAAAATTGGAAGATTGGATCAAGCACTCAGACAAGGTTCCTAGTTAAACATAGGAACCTGACCTTAGGTTTTTTCAATTCCGTCTCTTCGCTAGTCTCATCAACTTATATAGACATTGATTGTGCTCAGTGTTGAACGATTTATGCTGCCCAAAATCTCTTCTGCCCTAGTGTAGAACTCCTGTAAGAAATTCGGTACAAGTTTGTAACCTGATTTAAAGCTCTTCTCTTCTGTCAATCCCACTAGTACCCAAGGGTTTAATGATTTAGGTGGCAAGAATTTCTTGTAATATTTGCTGTGGTAAGGATGTCGCAGGCATTCGAAAAAGTTGCCCATGACGGTGTCAAAATCCGCCAGGCCGTTTTATTGATATAATGGAGAATTCTTTAGAGACAGCCAAACCATAAAGGACTGCCATCTAGATTCAAAAGACTTATGGCAGGCCAATGTAATGATTCAGAATATTCAGAGAGCTGTTTAATTTACCCTTTTGCTGCTGATTAATCTCTGGATTCAATCACTTTACAGAATTACAATTACATTTATCTAATACGTAATTACAAGAGAACGATTTCGATACAGAAAATGTTGTTTTAGTTTATTATGCAGATTACTAGAAAATACTATTTCTCTTGAAAGTTATTTCAGTAGACTCTTTGTGATTAATTTTTGTAATTTTGACCAATTTCGGATAATAGGAAAATAGCTGTAATCTTGACTTGTAATTTAAATCCACATATCTATGAAGGTCAGCTGCTTGCCTGGGAAAAAAAAAAATTCCTCTGATTGCTTCATTAATCAGTCAGCACCTATGTTAATGATTAGCCCCTAGTGCAGCTAGTATATTTTTTTGCCTGCTGTTTCCGCAGCTTGTTCGACTCAGAGCTTTCCTCAAGCTCTAACTACTGATTTTTTATGAAGGAACTCTTGAGGAAAGATAACCATGCAAATATTGGGATGCTGATTCTTGGTATTGAGCTAAGCTTGTGAAGTCGAGGAGTAAGGAGTTTTTGCAAGTTGAAGTTTTTCTGTTCCCTAAATTGCTGTAGAGGACCCTGGAATTATTCGAGTCCGTTGGATTTTTCTATCAAAGTGGGTAAGCGAAGTCAGTCACCTACTTCACAGGACAACTGCAGTCAGCTGGTACTCGTTACAACATCCGTATCACATTGAGGTCGCTTGAAAGTGGTGAGACTGCTATACTTGTATCACTGCACCAACTCGTCGTTCAAGCATAAAGCTCTTATCAGTATGCAGGTTCTCACCCCAAGAATGAGAACTCGATGGATGGCTGTGCTTTGATATTCCAATAACTCAAAAACTGTTGCAAGTGGAAGCCGCCATGATCATGAGTCGCGATGCAACGCATTCTATTGGTATCTTCCATTGTTGATTAGTGAAAACGCTGAGATTGACGTATCATAGATGTAGCTGCTGGCTGAAACTAGAGTGTACCTATTGTTGTTTAACGAAGGCCAAAACAATTGGCGAATAATCATTAAAAGAAGTGATGTACATCAATTGTAATCGACTGTTTCCGAAATAATCTACAAGGGGATTCATGTCATATTGTCTGTTCATATTCGGTATTAGGTTAATGATGCTTTGAAATGTTCCCGTTGCTAGGGCAGCCGAGCCTGTGTTTTTAGAAGTGCAAAGAATTTGGAAGTGGAGTAATGGACACAAATGTTGATGCGACTTTTCATGCCGGGAACATTACCGCGCAATATGCTTGGAGTTTTCTTGTGCTAGAACTTTGGCGCGCAAGCAAAAGAGGACATTATGTGCTAAAAGAAGAAAGGGCATAAATTTGACCTCCCTTCTTTAAGTGGACCTTTGAAAAATCCTCTGAAAAATTCGATTATTCCTTTAGCAATTGGAGTTTATAAACCACTTAAAAGACCACTGTGATCTTCGCCAAAGAAAGTAAACTTTAGCCGGTAAAATAAGCTTTATTAGGAGGCAACCTTGGGATCAATCAGCTAGTTACATAGAGAGCTGATAGGGCTATCGATGACACTTCTAAACTATGAAGAGGAAAGGTCTTGTCCACTGTCCAAGAAATTACGGGCAAGGAGGAAGAGGAAAGGTCATGTCCACTGTCCAAGAAATTACGGGAGCTGTACTGAAGTCGGTGGTGTAAAAGAAGAGGACCGTTGGGTGTCAAATTGTCATGCTAAAAGTAGTTAGAAGATCCATTATCCATGATGTCTCTGATAGATAATCGCTCTCATTTGAGTTTCAAATTTTTTTTCCTAATGTCTCTGATAAATAATCCCTCTCACTTTAATTTGAGTTTCAAATTTTTTTTCCTAATGTCCATGAACAAGACATGAGAATCTTCATTGTCAAAAGGCAATAATTTTCAACGATATATCGATAACAACACTTAGGCTCCGTTTGAGCGCCTGTTTTTTTATTTTTTTGCTTTCTCTTTTTTGGTTTTTGGGTGTTTGGCAGCCAAGGGGAAAAACAGTTTCTCCCAAAAACTGTTTCTTCATTTCTGGTGATAGAGAGAAGAAAGCAAAAAGAGGCTCACACCTCCTTTTCAATTTCTACTTCTGGGTTTCTATCATCTCTCTCTCCCAAAATGCATTTTGCACATTTCTCCCAAACACTCATCCCAAATTTTGATCGGCCAATTATCTCATGCAATTTTGTTCGAAATATTGTATTTAAAAATACTCTTACTGTGTTTGATTAGGGTAGACTGTAACAGATTATCATTTTTTCTAATCAGCGTAGCAAATTAGGATTAGGATTAATATAAGCAAAAACATTTTATGCATTGGAGTTTTGACACAATCAAAAACAGTTTTGACATTAACATTTATTACCTAATAATATTGTATTTTCAGTTTTGGCCTAAAGTTTGAATTCCCTATGGGTAAAGGGTTGTTATCGATATATTGTTAAAAATGAATATTGCCTTTGGACAATGAAGATTCTCACGTCTTGCTCATGGACATTCGGAAAAAAAATTGAAACTCAAATGAAAGTGAGAGCGAGACATCATTGATAATGGATCTTCTACCTACTTTTAGCACGGCAATTGACACCCAACGGTCCTCTTCTTTTACACCACCGCGACATTAGTACAGCTTAATTTCTTGAACAGTGGACGTGACCTTTCCTTTTCCCTCCTTGCCTGTAATTTTCTGCCTAATCCCACTACTTCTAACTCAGTCATATAGATAGAATGGCCTCCCACCCTCAAAATACCAAGCTTTTGATGCTTGGAATGCTCTCCTAGGGCTAACTATCCTCTTGTTACCTTGCAAAAAATAGTCTGGTTCTCTAATAACATTCCAAGCCATAAAACACAATGAGAGAGTTTCAATATTTCCAAGAATTATGTGTGACCCAATGGGATTGTGACTCCCATTATTGACCTCTCCATGTGTTTTAAGAGCCCAATGCTAAATGTGTAGCCACAGACACTGAATAATTTTTCCCAATATAACTTCTAGTGACAGCTAGGTTTTGACCCCAAGTTGTATTTTGGCTGGATGAACCTTTGCTTGCATGTTGGTATGAATCTTGTTCGTTAAGAAAAGTTTGACCACTTAAACAAATTAGAGATTGGCATTTGGATTACCACGAATTGGAGGGGAATACATATATATAGTCAAAATATTTAGGTTCGGCAGTTGAACTCCTCGCCACTCCCTGGTGACACAGAAATTTCTCTTTCTTTACAACTTTACTTATCCCTTCATCGTACTTTCCGTTCTGTGCGTTCATATATCTCAGACTTACAATCATAATTTGACCTGTAGTAAAACACTTAAGAAGGAATATGTGTACAAAAAATCAATTCGATTGAAGATCCATGTCAATGAGAACAAATTTCGCTTATCTAGTACTCTCTCCGTCTCTTTTTATGTGTGTTGGCTCGTAATTTCAACTTATTTTCTCTCACATCAACTTTAACAACTTTTACATCTACTTTCCATTACTTACCCTTATCAATATAATAATACTCACTAACTTTTCAAAAAGGAATCTACTTTTAAGGGCAAAATAGGAAATGTACCTACTAATTTTTTAAAACACACACTTATTAAGGGACAATCCAAAATAGAAATGTCTACACTATAAAAGGGATAGAGGGAGTATAAAACACTTAAGAAGGAACATATGTGAAGAAAAATCAATTTAATTGAAGATCCATATACATGTGAACAAGTTGTACTTTGTCAAGTGATATACTCTTACAATTTACTCCCTCCATCACTTTTAAGTGTTCCCTATACGAATTCGTGCATTTTCAAACTCCAAAATAATATACTATTTCTTTATATTTTTTTATACGTATTTTACGATTGAGCATTTTAATTTGGTGCAAAAATATTTTTAAAAAATTATGTGAAAATACATTTTTTTACATTCAAGAAAATACACGTTTTCCAAAGGCGACACTTAAAAAGGGACGAAAGGAGTATTCAGGGGCGGATTCAAAGGGGGGCACGTGCCCCCACTCAAAATTGTAAAATTTCACTTGTGTCCCTATATATTTTGAGTAATTATATAAATAACATCAAAATTGAAATATACCATTTATGTATAAAAATAATTAGATTTATCTCATTTTATGCATCAATTTTTTTCCATAACGTTGTCTGATTTACAATTGTCAATTACTAAATTGCTAGTGTGGTGTTGGGGTATAAACTGCTTACTCGTTATCTATTATAAAGGGTTTTGTTAAAATCCGTCCATTAGGCAGGGATAATGTGAGAAACAAGTTCAGATATCAGTATACTATCACAGATATCACTACACTTGTCTCGAATATCGGTACATTTTTTACGCATTATCCTCCACCATAAGGGTTGATGTTAGCATTTCCTATTATGAAACAAATTTTCTCGACGTGGTCAATTGAGTGCCCCCACTTTATCAAATTTTTGGGTCCGCCACTTATAGTATTATATGACAAAACGCAACTTGTTATTACACTTATTGATATAAGCAAAACAATTTTTCACTAACACATATTTCGTCGCGTATTTTACGAGACGAACTTTGGATGGGATATTGGGATATGAGAATGGCCTTAAAATCCTTAGCAATGAACTAGAAAAAAAAGGTGGAGGGGAGCCAATCGTAAATTTAAAAAATTAACAACTGCTTTAGCACCGTTGCTTCCTCGATACCTGTGACTCATTGTAAATACTTAAATATCCAGAATTTATATTATATTACAAAATGTGAGCTCAAAGGGTACCCTCACACAAAAAAAGAACTGTACACCTTATTTTGAAGGGTTTTTGAGAATCGATTCTCAAAACCTTTGAAAACCCTTGTTGAAAAATCCAACTTGGTGGTGGTTATCAAAACCTTTGAAAACCCACTTGATTCTCAAAACCTTTGAAAACGCTTGTTGAAAACCGAACAAGGCCGGATTTTCCAAACCCGGTTCCGAGAACTCAAACGAACAAGCCCGTAATAAAAATATTAATTACTCTCTCTGTTTTTAGAAATAATAAGCCTAAGATGCGCCATATGTGTGCCACTAACTTGAGTTTTTTGGTTTTTTGGCTTTTTGAATGTGAGAGCTCGAAAAATGCATTGGCTTTTTGTGGTTTTTTATGTGATGTATTGTGAGAGGATGACATGTCTCGAAAAATGTAATAAGCTGACTTTTGGCTTTTTGAGTTAGTGAAACGGGACCTTAATGCTCAGACACCAACAGTTGAAAGAGAAAAAAAAAATATCCGAGGAAAAAAATAATTCTTTGACTTTGCCTTGTTTCTTGTATGCTAAGAAATACACTTCAAAAGAAGTTCTCTCTCTCATTTGATTCGGGTTTACTCGTCTATTGGATCTACTTTTTTGCGTTGCTTTCGGCTTTTTCACTATTTATTTATATTTGGTTTTTTACAGTAGAAAAACAAAACAAAGAACACTTCAGAAATTCCATAAAATTAATAACGCGTTGAAAGATCTCCTTACCCTTTGGTTGTTTTAATAACTGATTGTGTCGAGGCCAATTTACGAGCTTATTTATTAATTCTAAGAGATCAATCCCGCCATCATCTTGCTCGATGCCCATTTCAAATTAAGACAAAGCATTGGTTAAAAAAAAAAAAAATTAAGACAAAGCCTTGTGTAGACTAGCTCCACAAGAATTAATATTACCTGAACAAATCCCTAGGTTTCATGTTGTTAAAAAATGAAATTTTGCTTTCAATTATACTCTGGAGAAATAAGTCTCAACAGCCACTAGAGGAAGTTTTGAGATGGCATTCAATTATTTGTTGATTTTTTTACAAATTCTCATATGATTCTTTTTCCTCAAAACTTAATGGATTACATAAAGACGTTTCAGTAATCTAAGTTCATAATTTTGATCAAAACAAATGGCAAATGTAACTTAATTTTATTGAAAAAAAAAATTATCACGAAATATATAAAGTACCTCATTCAAGTTAACTTCTCTTTTTTTTTTTTCAATTTCTTGCGTGAACTGTTTCCAGGAACCAAGAGAAAAGAAACGAAAAATCTAAAGTTGTTTTGAACAAGTGTCCGGTCACTTCTTTGTAGCCGGAGCTCGGTCTCTTTCAATTATTTAAATGTTAAGATGTACAACTAGATCAATCGTATACAGGTTACAATCGATCTTCAGTTTGAAATTCGCTTCAATCCGTATTATAGTAATTTTATTTTTCTATAGAGTATATACGGGAATGCACTACCGGACCTAATAAGAAATTATTTTGACTTATAGAAAATGAAACTTGCTTTAAATTATAGTAGCAGTCTAGAGAAGTAAGTCTCAACAGCCATTATGGAAAAATTAAGACCGAATTTAGCTATTAGTTGATCGTTTAGAAAGTGGTTCGACCCACATTCTTAAATTTCTCATAGTTTTTTTTTTTTTCCTTAACAAATATATTACATAAAGATAATGCGGGAATCTCAATTCACAATTTTGCTAAAATTTAATCTCTCCCCTTTTTTTCCCCTCGTACTGTTCTTTTCTCCCGGGAGAGAACAAATTTTATTGCTGAAACAGAGGGGTCAACAGCCCCAGCATCATCAAGGGCTAAGTCAGATAACTACGATTCCGCGTTTTTTCAAAAAAATTAATGGGAAATGCTTAGTCACCAAATGAGCTACGTTGTTAACTTGTTACCATCCCGCTAAACATGGAATAAACAAAATGTAGCATATATAAAGATGTTGTTTGGAATCCCAATTCACAACTTTGATTCAAACAAAAGACTAGAATTTAATTGTAATTCATCCCAAAAAAATAGAAAATCTCATTCAAATTAAATTGGCTCTAAGTCTTTTTTTTTTTTGTCATTCATTATTCATAATCTATTACATGGGGAGACTGAGACTCGATCCCGAAATACAATATGGGACATCCAAAAACTCTACCCACCACTTGCGGCTCTCTAAGTCTAAAGGACACCTCATGCTCATGTGGATAAATACAAAATGGCTACCTGATGATCAAACCTACCAGAAAGAACAGACTAAACAATTATTTCCCCCCATCCGTCAATCAAACCAACCTTCTCAGCAAATTCCTACAAAACCCATGCAAATCAAAGCCACTAATTAATACTTTAAGGATAAATATAGATAATATAGTCCTCTGCTCTGGGGTCTGCAGTTTGAGATTCTATATATAAACTGCTATGTGGTAGATTTGCCAGAAAAGAAAGAAAAAAAATAGATTTGTAAAAGAGAAATAGATTTTGTGAGTGTTTTCTGAAATGGGTGTGATGGATGAAGGGCTTACACAGGCTTTGATACCTTTGGCTGCTTTGTTGGGGATTGTGTTTGCTTTGTTTCAGTGGTTTTTGGTGTCAAGGGTGAAGGTTTCAGGTTGGTATGGTTTGGACAATGGGTATAAGGACAAGTTGATTGAAGATGCAGTTGAACCAGAGGAGGGTCTTGACTCTGAGGAAGCTATTGCCAAATGTGCTGAGATCCAAAATGCCATATCTGTTGGTGAGAACTCACTCTCTCTCTCTCTCTCTCTCTCTCTCTTCTTTGTTACTACCTCCGTCCGTGTTTATTTGTCCACTTTAACTATTCCACACTCCTTGAAAAAAATTGTACATATCTTTGAATACGAATCTCTAGAAATATGCAATATGATTCTTATTTGATAGATCTCAAATACGAATCTCTGGAAATATGCAATATGATTCTTATTTGATAGATCTCAATTAGTTTTATTATACGAAAATTTCAAAATCATGAGATCAATCTAATTTGAAAGATATAGACAATTTCATGCCGAAAATGGATCAACAAACGGACGGAGGGAGTATGTTCATTGCATTGTGTGATCATTGGCAACAAGGGTCTGGTGATTCGTGTTTGAACTGCCACTTCGCTGACTATGGCGGGTTCGATGTTTTTGTAAACCCTAGATTATAAATATCATGCTATACGCAGTCGAGTTCTCTTTCTCATTTGATATATAACCGAAACTGAATGAAAATCGTTATCTGTTATGAGCAGTGGATGACACCCCCTGTAAGAACGTTTTTCACCGGACACCCCTTGCAAGAAAAAAACCTACAACGAACCCCCTCTAACTTCCAAATTTTACCCCAAGACCCTCTCTGTTAGCATTCCGTCTCGAAACTCAAAGTTCGTGGTCATGTTTTGATGATCCAAACCATTCAATTTCTTTAAAACATATTTTTAAGAGTACTCGCGAGAAATCGGCTCAAATATGACTGCTAAGTGCTTGATCCAAACAAATATGTATTTATGAAAAAATCTTTGGATCAAGCACTTTCCGGTCATATTTTTAGCTAATTTCTGGCGAGTACCCTTCAAAACATGTTTTAAAGAACTTGAATGGTTTGGATCATTCAAACATGACCCCGAACTTTGAGTTTCGAGACGGAAGGCTAACGGAGGGGTCTTGGGGTAAAATTTGGAAGTTAGAGGGGGTTCGTCGTAGGTTTTTTTCTTGCAGGGGTGTCCGGTGAAAAACGTTAACTTACAAGGGGTGTCCCGGTAAATAACCCTAAAAAATTTGTGTGATTTCTTTGGTTGAATCCACTACAGGTCCACATATGTTTTTGAAGTTCGAGGCATTTTGTTTTCTTATAATGATTGTTTTCTTATGTTTTTTGTTTTGTTGTTCTTGGTTTACATGTATGAATATCTTTTGGGTCTTTTCTTGTAGACAAATTTCATTTGTAGGTCCATTGAAAATAGGGAGAGAATGGATAACACTTCATGTTTGATGTCAATAGCTTTCATCATTCTTTCCCTTACTTTTTGTTCCATATTTTTTCTCCTTTGCTACAGAAGGTATTTAGAATTAACAATTAGGATATTCCTTTTATATAACAAGTGTTTATGTGTCATCAGTACACAAAGGTACTTCTGCTGGTATATTTTGTGTTTCTTGTCTTTTCGATCTACCGAGTTTTTCTTGATCTGTTTTTCTTGTTGGGTCTCCTTTCCTTTCTTAGTTCAATCGATTCGACAAAAAATGATGGTCGATGTTGTAGTGAAGGTAAAACCATTGACTGCAGATTTATCTCTTGCAGTTATTTGGGGTGGAGTGATCCAAGTTGCTGGGTCTCACCACAGATCTTCAAATGCAAAGATGCTTTAAATAATGGAGAAAAAGAAAAAAATAAATGAAATCTATAGACCATTGCTTGTTATAGCCATTTTTAAATTTTGGGAGTCAAACTCACAAGTCTATTTGGGGGGATAGACAAAGACTGCTAATTGTTCATTACACTGAGTTTGTCTACTGCCTTTGTGGCCTATTGAAGTACCCATCATATATTCTTCTTCAGATATAATTCATGTCGCTGTGATGATTTTGGCACACAATTTAGCAATAGATATTTCTTCTTTTCTCTTCATTTGCAGTTTTTAGGGATGTCTTGTCTTTCGGTAGACCATGCTTTCATTTGGAAGATATACTATACTGGTCCAAAAATTGTTAGAATCATTGCACATCACCTCGAAAGGAATTTTCTTTATTTCGTCCTTTATTTGATCTAAATTACAGGAGCTATCGTGCTCAATTTCTGTATGCTTGTTTTCTTGTTAGTCATATATGGTGGGAACATCCATTTATCGCCCTATTTCTTTTTGTCATGATGCCGGCACAAAAAAGAAAGTACGTGGATGTATCAGAAGTGGAATTTCTATCAAGAGACACTCTGATGAATGCTTTATTGCTCTCTGAAACTTCAATATGGGCTTGGACCTTTAAATGTGCGAATTACACACTTCTCTGCATATCAGCATTAGCTAAGTAGTTTGGAATTTTCTGTTTGTGTAAAATCAACTTTCTTTCAATGAAACTGATGATGTGCATAAAAAAGCTCGTTATCTTATTTAGACTGATTCGATGAGCCACATTTTCACAGGGGCAACGTCGTTTCTGTATACCGAATACAAGTACCTTGGCATCTTCACACTTGTATTTGGCTTTATCATGTTCATTTTCCTTGGATCAGTTAACGGCTTTAGCACCAAAAGCCAACCTTGCACGTACAACAAGGGTAACCTATGTAAACCGGCCCTAGCCAATGCCTTCTTTAGCACACTCGCCTTCTTCCTTGGCTCTATCACTTCAGTTCTCTCCGGTTTTCTTGGGATGAAAATCGCAACCTATGCTAATGCCAGAACAACTTTAGAAGCAAGAAAGGGTGTTGGAAAAGCATTTATAACTGCTTTTCGATCTGGTGCTGTGATGGGATTCCTTCTAGCTGCCAATGGCCTTTTGGTTCTGTATGTGTCGATTAATCTGTTTAAATCATACTATGGGGATGATTGGGAGGGACTTTATGAATCTATTACTGGTTATGGTCTTGGGGGTTCTTCGATGGCTTTATTTGGAAGAGTTGGAGGGGGTATATACACCAAAGCAGCTGATGTTGGTGCTGATCTTGTCGGAAAAGTTGAACTGAATATTCCAGAGGATGATCCCCGTAACCCAGCTGTAAGTTGTTGAAACTTGAAACCATGGTGGTGAATTGTTTTGCAAACCTTGGTTTCTACGTTACATAGACTCTTCTAAATGAAATTTACCTGCATTGGATATTTGACATAAGTAAACGAACTTTCAAATCAATCATGGTATATGTCTGAGATGGGTGGACCGAAATCCGCCCAAAACACTTTTCTAGGGATTTGAGGTTATCCAATAAACTTCCACAATATCCATGAATGCCGTCTGTTACCCTGTAAACACTAAATAAATAAAATCATGTACAAATGATTATTCTGAACAGGATTAGATAACTCCATGGAACAAAGCTTAACTATATCCTATTTATCTGTATCATCGTAATGGATTGCAGTAAATGCTATCATACTCTTGCAGGTTATTGCAGATAACGTGGGTGACAATGTAGGAGACATTGCTGGAATGGGTTCTGATCTTTTCGGCTCTTATGCTGAATCATCATGTGCTGCACTCTTTGTTGCCTCAATATCGTCCATTGGTATCAGTCATGATTACTCGGCCATGTCTTATCCTCTCCTTATTAGCTCAATGGGAATTGTCGTTTGCTTGATAACAACCCTTTTTGCAACCGATTTCTTTAAGATTAAAAAAGTGACTGAGATTGAACCCTCTTTGAAGCGACAACTTCTCATCTCAACTATTCTGATGACTGCTGGGATTGCCATGGTTAGCTTTTTTGCTTTGCCATCGGAGTTCACCCTATACGATTTTGGGACTGAGAAAGCTGTAAAGAACTGGTATACTTATGTTTTTTCCCTGTTCTCAGTGTTGGTTTCTTCGGGAAATTATATGATGTTAACTTAAATATTTTAATGCAGGCACCTCTTTTTCTGCGTGTCCATTGGCTTGTGGGCAGGCCTTGTAATTGGATATACGACCGAGTATTATACCAGCAATGCTTATAGGTGAGTTAGCATCAATCTTTAGGCAAATGTCCCTTCTTATGGACCATCGTACATTATCCTAATTAATCGTTATTGTGATGTGATGTGGTTGGAAATCCAAATAGTGTCTTCCTCACAGCGGTATACTGAAGGTTTGCATTCGACAAGATTGAGAGACTTGTCTATAAACCAACCCGATCAAAAGGGATTAAAGGTTTTTTTTTAGGAATAAGTTACGACGTTTTCCTGTTTCTACATTTAGAAAAGAACAAGTAGTTTGGGAACACAAAACATGCCTTTTAATAATGGCATTTTTTGACAGATGAGGTTCTTTGAAGTCTAGTTTTTTGTGTGATATCTGATGCCTTATACTTCTTTCTACTGTATGTGTGTCACCAAAGAGAGAATTAATCATCCAAATAAGTTTGATTTGGATCGTGAATATTGCATGGGCTAGCATTTGATGAAATTATGATATATGTTTCGTTGTTGATTAAATTTGAATTATGACACTTACTGTCATGGCCAAATCATGCAGTCCAGTGCAAGATGTGGCAGATTCTTGCAGGACTGGAGCCGCTACAAATGTGATATTTGGATTGGCACTGGGATACAAATCAGTCATCATTCCCATATTTGCTATAGCAGTAGCTATCTATGTCAGCTTCAGTTTGGCTGCCATGTACGGAATTGCAGTGGCCGCTCTTGGGATGCTAAGCACTATTGCCACCGGCCTGGCAATTGATGCTTATGGCCCAATTAGTGACAATGCTGGTGGTATTGCAGAAATGGCAGGAATGAGCCACAACATACGAAAAATAACTGATGCTTTGGATGCTGCCGGAAACACCACGGCTGCCATTGGCAAGGTAGGCTGCTACTTATATACACCCTCCATCCACATTTTATTGCCCTTTTTGGGAATTCTTGCCTCTTTTCAATGGGTTATATCTTATAATTTATGTATAATGTTTTAGGTGATTTTGAAAACTTTGTTTAATAGAACTAATTGAGATCTTTCAAACAAGATCCATATTGCATATAAATATTTTAGTTGATTTTGAAAACTTTGTTCGAATGGAACGAGGGACAATAAAATGGGGATGGAGGGAGTAGTTTTCATGAACATGGACTGGCAGTTTCCTTTCTTGAGGAAATTAAATTGTGCTTTGTATGATATTGGAGGTGCTTGAAGTAAATTTTTCGTTAGTGTTGATCATTGATTTGTGGTGGGATTTAACAAGGGAAAGGAAACTAACGGGGAACCAAAGAAAAAGATTTAGGTTCTTTGAGTCAGTGTCTTCCTGTGTGTTCCTTTAGACATTTCATTTTCCTCCACGAATGCCCCTACAAATCCTTGATCCAAACACGGCCTCGAAGTATACATATGGTTATCATGACCTTGGTGTAGGCCGGAACCACCAGAGTTTTTGTAAATCAACCTACCCTAGATACGTTAAAAAAGATAGTCTGATAAGGTAAAGGCGGATATGGCAGTTTCTGGTTCGCTAGAAGCTGGAATGGAATGGTCATGCCCTTTGAATGCTCGTTCTGACGTTCCATTCTGTAGAGCAAATGTGAATGGAATTTTCATCCACTCATTTAGGTGAATGGCCTTTCCATTGGGAGGCCAAGGACTGAGCATTCCTTTCCAAAATCGTTGAGCAAATCAAACATTACCTCTGAGAGTAATTCTAATGAAACTTTTTTCATCTAACCTATATATAATCTGTGAGGCTACCAATCTATCCGGAGATTTAGACCTCTTTTTGATTGGTGGCATCCACAAACCATAACTGCTATCATGTTGTTCCTTTCTGGTGGTTGACAGAAAGTTCCAACTCGGATGCACAAATTTTCATTCACGCAGAGGTTAAGCTGTGATGTGTAATTTGAAAAATTTGCGAAACTTAGAGTTCAATTTTCACAGTGAGCAACAAATTGCTGATATGTTGAGCCTTTCCTTCTCAGGGGTTTGCAATTGGATCAGCTGCTCTTGTTTCTCTTGCTTTATTCGGTGCCTTTGTGAGCAGAGCAGGAATCAATTCCGTTGATGTGTTGTCTCCAAAGGTCTTCATCGGGTTACTTGTCGGGGCCATGCTTCCATACTGGTTTTCAGCAATGACAATGAAGAGTGTGGGCAGTGCAGCCTTGAAAATGGTTGAAGAGGTTCGCCGACAGTTCAATGATATTCCGGGGCTTATGGAAGGAACAGCAAAGCCGGACTATGCATCTTGTGTCAAGATTTCGACCGATGCTTCACTCAAGGCAATGATCCCACCTGGTGCTTTGGTTATGCTTACTCCTCTGATTGCCGGAACCTTTTTTGGGGTGGAAACACTCGCTGGTGTACTTGCTGGCTCCCTTGTTTCTGGTGTGCAGGTATCCTTCTTCCAAACGATTTCGCAACTTTTACTGCATTCCAAGTCTTCTTAATTTTATTTATAAGTGTGGTTGATTTTTCTTTTTTAAAAGTGCAAGTATTTCTTATTTTGTAGGCTTGTACCTGTAGGATGATTATATTCTCATGCTTGGTAGTTTTTTTTTTTCTTCCCATATTAGTACACACACTTCATAGTGACTTATGAAATTGTATCGTGTCCGTTGCTAAATAGTTAACCATACACTTTTCCTTTTCCCTCCTCTCTAGGTTGCTATCTCGGCTTCTAACACTGGTGGGGCATGGGATAATGCAAAGAAGTACATCGAGGTAAGATTATCTCCTCTTGCAATGGTAGACTTTTGTAAATGCTAGGGATACTAAATTTGTATACTGCATAAAGTACCGAATAGACACAACGGCTGTGCACCCAACACCACGTGTCGATGTGGAGGGCACACCCATTATGTCTATTAGATAGTCCATGCTCATTCTGTATCCAAATGCTGTACTTCTAGTAGTGCCATTGGATTTTTAGTGCCACTTATTCCAAAATTTTATTTTCCATTTCATTCTTGCTCTTGAGTTGAATTGTGAGTTTGCTATTTCCATGCGATTCCTGCAGGCTGGTGCTACTGAACATGCTCGTACGCTAGGTCCGAAGGGCTCAGATGCTCATAAGGCTGCTGTTATCGGTGACACAGTTGGAGACCCCCTCAAGGACACTTCGGGTCCGTCCCTCAATATCCTTATCAAGCTCATGGCCGTGGAATCACTGGTGTTCGCTCCGTTCTTTGCTGCACACGGGGGTTTACTGTTCAAATGGTTCTGAGATAATGGAGGTATATTACCTGTTAACATCGTGAAAAGAATGGTGATAACTGAGCTTATGCTGTATATGCTAGTTGAAAACGGATTGAATTTTAGTGTATAATTCAGGAATAAAATGATACGGCCTTCTGTTGTACATTTAGTTTTGCCCTTCTTTTTTTTTTTTATCCTTGTATCAAACGTTCTGGTTTCAGATGTTCATTGCTGATGCTGGCGTAATCAAATGTTACATGAAATAAACAAGCTCACTATTTGGGCATTCTTGGTTCCATCTAGCCCACGAGGATATAATACATGAAATGATCTTGAACTTGGATTTCTTAGCGGATCCACTTGACACCATCAAGATGTCAGTCGCGTTTTAAGATTGTTTTTCTTCTTTCGTTTTTTCGGTTACAATTGGGCAAATATCTATATACGTTTATTGTATTGGGTCGATACATGGAGGCCACCCAATACAATAAACATATTTAGGCTAACGGGTAGCGCTTAAGAGTGTCATAGATACATACGTCCCGAACTATCAGTTCCAGTACTTGTTCCATGCAGTGACCACCGATGAGGAACGATATGTTCTCATGCGAGTGGTCATCTTGCCATTTTTATATGGTTCCCTCTGTACCTAGCAGCAGATATGCAAAAAAAAACCCTTTTCCACCTGTGGGAAAACAGTGTAGGTTGTCAGACTAACTAGATGTATAGTTTTTATCAGATTTTGGCTTGTTCTGGATGATCAACTGTGTGACTTTGTATCATTTGGTTTTGTGCCTTTCACTTCTCAATGAAGACATGGCTTCTCTCGCCTAATCTTTCCCAGCTTGCTGCTTGTGACTTTTGTATCATTTGGTTAATAGTACTTGGTTGCCAAAAGTTCACTATATATAATCTGTTTTGCAGAGCATTTAATTTGTGAAACAATATGGTGTATTGCGTAGGGTTACCTTGCATAATTTGCTTTCATTTTAGGACATTTTTGGTGAACCAAATTTTTTTAAGGAGCTTCATAAGCACAAAAGGAGGTTCTCCATCTATGGATAGAACGGCTAATCAAATTGCGAGGGAACTTTTACCTTCTCTCGTGGGGTAGATCCAAATACTTAAAACGACCAACAAAACACTAGTAACAGATAGGTACGGCATTGCTAGCAGAAGTTGAACACAATCTCCGGATACGCAATTGAGACTCGGGGGCCCTGTATCAGCTCACTACAGGGTGTAGTGAGGAGCAACAACCGTTCGATTCGGTAATAAATGGTCCAGATTTTAAATCCCTCAGCTATAAATCTATAAATCCCTCTGCCCATATAAAAACAGGTTCTTTAATCCCTCAGCTATAAATCAAGTAACTCTTCCCCGTTTTGCTAAATATCCCTATAAAATTTGGCTACAGTTCCATTTATTAACAAGATCATATTGCCCAAAACCCTCTCAATTTCTAATGCTTGATAAATCTAGATTTTTACTCTATTTTCTAATTGACGTTAGGAAATTCTAATTGAGGTTAGGAAATTCAAGGTAGTCAAAAAATGAAATTTTGGTATAATTAATGATGATAATAATTGAATAGGTTGTAGGTATATCTACTTCCATCTCTTTGTACTTTTCCCTTATTAATGTGTCAAAGATGGGAAGAAAAAGTGAGCAGAAGCTAATCGGATTCAGAAAGTCTAGGTACCCAGAAAGGGTGCCGAGAATTTACTCAGAATGTGTAAATTAATGGCCAAGATTTACTCCAAGTGAATCTGAGCTATTGATTTTCAAATTCTGGATAAATTATGGGTATATTTTCTGTGTATGTAGCAGTACTGAATCGGATTGGAGAGGTTGGGAAAAATTCATTTATCTTGTATTCCACCCTCTTAGCAAAATAATTGAACCACTGTGTCTAGTAGCTGTTGTAAGTAGGAGTAAATACTCTCTCTGTGGCCCATTCCTTTTTTATCGACTTTTTGAACCACTGTCTAGTAGTAGTTTTTTATATAGTTGTTGTGTCTTCTAATGTTAGTGATTCACCTTAACAACAAAATGGGAGTTGGGTACCTGGTATCTCTTTTCTAGAGTGTGACTAAGTATGGTTGTAAATGAGCTGAGCTGAGTTTTGAAGAGTTTGAGTTTGGCTCGTTTAGTAAATGAGTAAAAAATCGAGCCCTTAACGAGCCAAACTAAGGTATTTTACCTAACGAGCCGAGCTTTTGCGAGCCGAGTCGAGCTTTGCCGAGCTCGTTTACTAAATAAGACTCAAAATCGAGCCGAGCCGAGCCTGAATTGCTCGCGAGCAACTCGATTCATTTACATCCCTATCTGTCTAAGAGGTTCTTCATTTTGCCCATGGGGTCCCTTTCCAGAAATAGTGAAGCAGACAAGTCGCAACAAATAATGGAGTAATAATTTCTCCGAAGAACATGGGTTTGAGGTTGCTTGTTCATGATGGAGTTTTTCTTCTCATTGTTCTCTGCTCCTTTTTTTTTTTTTTAATCTTTGTTTTAAAGATCAATAAAAAAATTTGCCGTTCAAAAATAATAATTTCTCCAGAGAAACAAATAATTCTAAACTAATATTCACATTTCGCATACATCATTATATATATATATATATATTTAAAAGCCTCCTATCCTTTCGACTGCAAATTTTGTTAAACAATAGTACTATAGGCAGGCTGATCATGACCCATCATTTAAATTACTCTTATTAGTTTTCAACAGCTTCAAAACCAAGCATCCAAAAAACCGAAACACAATGAGTGCCGGCCCACTTTGTAGTGCCTTACAACCTACGCATACATGAGATCCCCTGTTCCGGGAAAAATGATGTTCCTCCGTTCCGAAGTGTTTTGAATCGTTGGATTGTATGTATTTTATTTTCTGTTTTAAAATTTTTATGCGATCCAATAGCCGAAAATACACCGGAACAGAAGAATAGAGGTTTTTGGAACAGAGGATTTGATTTCATCTTATTCTATGGATACTTCTCTACATTTGTGCCAAGAAAATTATATATACTTCTATAAACTTTGTTTTTTCTGACCTACCATTGCAGTGAGAATTTTCTCATATCTTAAAACTAAAAGAGTGGATCATCTCACATAATTCTTCTCTGATAATGCAAAACATATTTAGATTAGTAAAAAAACGACTCAGATTAGCAAATGGGATCATGGCGAGTCTAGCTCATTTTGCATTACATGAGGACCACATGTAAGGATATCGTATAAGTAACAAAAATGGTACGAGTACGTACCTCCGCGTATGTCAAATGCACGGATGGTGCATCTTAACTAGGAGTGTCCATGGATCGGATCTGGATCCGATCCGATCTGCTCAGAGCGGATTGTGGTTTTTAAGATCCGGAACCGATCCGTAGGTGACATACGGATGGATCGGATCGGATTGGGCGGATTTAATAGATTAAAGAAGGATTATTGCGCGGATTGAGCGGATCGAGCAGATCCGATCCGGTCAAAACGGATTTGGGTTTTTAGGATCCGCAATCCATCCGTACATACCTCGGATGGATCAACGGATGGTTCGGATCGGTTCGGATTGGTCGGATTGGCGGATCAGATGATCCGCTGGACAGCCCTAATCTTAACCTTCCAAAAGCATTTTTGACGGTCCCGATGTTAAATACTACTCCATTAGAGTGTTTAAAATCTGGACCATCGATTTGTTGAAATGAACAGTTAAAAGATGTGCTCGTGCCTGTAGTATATGCGAGTGTGCGTACCAATAGTAATACTGTATGAGTAAATGTTGTTTCCTTTGAAGATTTCCACTTAATTCAAGAACTTCACAAATGAACCGAAACAGGAAAATTGAGTAACAGAAGATTTGAGGGTCTCCTTCCAAAGTATAAATTCATCACATTATCAAGGGTCATTTGTCCCCAGTGAGTTTTCCAAAACCTCAATCATAAATATTAGAGAGGTTTCTTTCTCCTACCAAAACTTCAATTTTGCCTCTACCCATATAATAGTAATGAAAATTATTGCCTTACACCAAATGCTTGACTAAGGAGTAGAAAATTGCACAACGGAGCAACTCTTCAAAATATTGAAGATGAGTCCAGGTGAAAGAACACTCATTTTAATCTTGAGAGGAATTTTGTTCATCCTCCTAGGGATGGCAATGGGGAGGGTATGGGGTGGATACCACTACCTCCATCTCTGATCCCCACCCCCATACCAATCCCAATCCCCTCCCCAATCTCCATCGGGGATTTTTTTTTTACTCTCCATCCCCGACCCCAATGCGGCGAACGGGGATCCCCAAGGGGATTCGGGGATCCAAAAATTAAATTTGGCTGTTAACTGTTGTCTTCTACTCAACAACAATTATACTAATACCATCATATTTCCAAACTAAATGGAGTAGCATTTACTAAGCACTAGTCAAGTTAATTATAACCCTAAGTGGCTAAGCTCCTAACTTTAACAACTTATTCCGAAAAAAAATATTATAATTATAAACTTATAATATAATATACATATATAAAATTATATATATGTGAATGGGGATGCGGGGATCGAGGATCGGGGAGGGGACAGACAATACCATCCCCTACCCGATCCCCGAATTTAAAAAAAAAAAAATCCACATCCCTACCCGATCCCCGAAAAAATCCCCGAATCCCCTACCCATTTGGGGAGGGGATGGGACGGGGAGGGGCTGGTTGGCCAAGATTGCCATCCCTAATCTTCACCTTGGGCGAGGGTAATTTTACCAACATGCAGTGAGACCTGTGAGCGCTATATTGTGGGTTTCGATTCGGTAGTCGGAACTTTAAATTTGTTTGAATTGATTTGTTAAGAGACTGTGCAAAAATTTAACTTGATCATATATCCGAAAGTATTTGATCGAAAAGTCTAATTCATGGGTCTAGAGCGAAATTGGATTTTTTTGATCGACTTGTTCCCAATATCCGATTAAACTTAAGCTTTGTGTGATCTCTTAACAAAATCAATTTACACAAATTTGAACGCCTTAAATATATGTGTTTTTTTTACTGAAAAAAAAGGCTTAAATAAGTTTTCAAAAATCAACTCCCTTAATTTTGATTGCCGTTTTCGCTCATAAAATCTGATATTGTCAAGATTCACATGGAAAACCACTGCCATCTTAAATTTTACTATTATGCAAAAAAATCTCGAGGCCAAAACCTCGTGAAACCCCCAACCAAGGCAGGCCAAATGTCGTGCAGTACGAATCCCTCCAATTCGTGCAATTACCAAATTAAAATCCGCCACGTCAAATCCATGACACTCAAATACACATGTCATTTTGTGATTCGTCAATTCACAGCGTTTGCGTATATGTACTTAAAAAAATCCCCACGGGAAAAACGGATCCTCTTATATAGCACAGTCTCCATCTCTCTGTACTCTCACCTACGCTTCTCTCTCTAGAGCCATGGCGACGGAGAGACGGAACCCTACTCTTCTCTCTCTCATTGCCCTCTCTCTCCTCTCGATCGCCTCAGCCAAAGTGTTCTTCGAGGAACGTTTTACTGGTACTCTCTCTCTCTCTCTCACTCTCTAGATCGTGTTTCCTGCTTCTTACTTTCAGGTTACATTTTACAGTGGATTGTTATGGTGAAATTGATGTCGAATTCGATCTTCCTTGTTGACAATTGTCATTGTAGTTACATTCATCTTGTGGATCTGATTAGGTTGAATTGGTAAATTACAATTCGTGTTTTGTAGATCTGTTGATGAGCTGATAGTTTGACCGTTCCTGCGTCGTTTTGCTTTAGGTTGTCTGCATTTTCTGTTGTCCGTTTGCGTTTAGTTTTATACAGGGGTATACTCATGGTTTCCGATTGAATGTTTCTATTTCGAGTCGTGATGCGAATTGATCATGTATGAAAAAAAGAAGAAATATGAATAACTTGTAGACAATCTTTATTTTTCTCCTTTTGACTTGTGGTTATGTGTAATTGAATCATGGAGTGCGTAGTCATTTGTTCTGATCTGAGTAGCTATACTGTTAGAAACCCACAACTGTGTATTGTAGGAATCTCATTTACTACTAGTAAGAATTACAGTTTGAACGTTGCTCTCCTTGGTGGCATGGTTTTTGAGAATTTGAAAATACATTTGTGATGGTTTGTGTATAGAAGATTTAGAATCAAGTATTGAAATCCATGGACCAAACAAGTTTTCCATGGCTTCCAGTAAATGAATTTTGGAAAGAGAATTTAAGAATTGCAATCAAGCAACAATTGTGGATTTTGTCATTCGTATTGTTGTTGTATTGATGGAGGGCTTAATCGTTTGTTTTTATCTATCTGAATAGCTGTACATTCCATCTTTCTCCTTTTGTCTTATAGGAGACTGCTATGCCCTCTAAACCCCAGTACCAATATGTGTACTTTTCTCTGTACGCATTTGCCCTTATCACACTCCCATCCAATCTACAAGCTGATAAATTGACATGCATATATGGGAAAAGTGTGATCAAATTACTAAAAAGTTCATCAAGCAGATGTAAATATAAAAAAAAATGATAGTTTTTTGTAGCCGTTCGCTTTTCGGTCGAGTTACTTCCTCTATCCAAGAAACAACTCCCTTTTCTTTTTCCTACCCTTTCTTTCTTTGAAACTATTGTTTACTGTTATAGTTACTTGCTGCTGCTATGTGATAATTGCTCTCTCTTGCTTACTATTAAGATGGTTGGGAAAGTCGGTGGGTGAAATCTGACTGGAAGAAAGATGAGAACGTGGCTGGGGAGTGGAACTACACTTCTGGTAAATGGCATGGAGATGCTGATGATAAAGGTACCTACCTTCTTGTTCTTGATCTCTCTATAACACTGTAGAATTCTTTTTACGGTCATTTTGACAAAGAGAGGCGGGTCTCTCTCTCTCTCTCTCTCTCTCTCTCTCTCTCTCTCTCTCTCTCTCTCTCTCTCTCTCGGCTTAAAGAGTTTCAGATGTTTACTTAGATTTGTCTCTTCATTTCCTGATGCAGGTATCCAAACCAGTGAAGACTACAGGTTCTATGCTATATCAGCTGAGTACCCTGAATTCAGTAACAAGGATACAACCTTAGTTTTCCAGTTTTCTGTTAAGCACGAACAGAAGCTTGACTGCGGTGGTGGCTACATGAAGTTGCTTAGCAGTGGAATTGATCAAAAGAAATTCGGTGGTGATACCCCATATAGGTAGCATATTTTCCCAGTTTACTTTCTGCTACAATGGTGTTATCTCTGTTCATTGTCTGACTTTCAGTATCATATGTTTATATGCGCAGCATCATGTTTGGTCCAGATATCTGTGGCTACAGCACCAAGAAAGTCCACGCCATTCTTACTTACAACGAAACAAATCACTTGATCAAGAAGGATGTTCCTTGTGAGACTGACCAGCTGACCCATGTCTATACATTTATCCTCCGCCCGGATGCGACCTACAGCATCCTTATCGACAATGTGGAGAAGCAAACTGGTAGCTTGTACTCTGATTGGGACCTTCTACCACCAAAGGAAATCAAGGACCCGGAGGCCAAGAAGGTAATTTCGTATATCCGAATACTAGTGAGTTTCATATTTTCTTACTTCAATTTTTTTTATTTCTGACATTGATTCAACTATGTAATGATGGCAGCCTGAAGATTGGGATGACAAGGAATATATTCCTGATCCAGAAGATACGAAGCCAGAGGTAGCAAAGAATTTAGTACCAGCTCATCCTTGTTTATCCCTATGTTTATTTGACAGCCTAGAAGTTGTAATATTTTACTATCTTCACAGGGATACGATGACATCCCAAAGGAAATACCAGACACTGATGCCAAAAAGGTATGTTTTTACAGGTTCCCGTTAAATATTATATTACAGGAATGGGAAATTTTTTTATTGAGTGAGATGGCTTGCAATTTCAGCCTGAGGACTGGGATGATGAGGAAGATGGTGAATGGACTGCCCCCACAATGGCTAATCCTGAGTACAAGGGTCCATGGAAACAAAAGGTTTGTGGAGTTCTTGATATAAGTTATATGATTTTGTATGATTGAAATCCCCTGTTTTATGTCATTCTCCTTTTTGCAGAAAATTAAGAATCCCAACTACAAGGGAAAGTGGAAGGCACCTATGATTGCCAACCCAGGTGGTTGTCTGTCCTTTTGATGGCTTTCCATGTTATCTCAACTCCTCATCTTTATGTTTCGTGTTAACTGACCTCTACAATTACTATTACATACAGATTTTAAAGATGATCCTGATATCTATGTTTACCCAAGCCTGAAATATGTGGGCATTGAATTGTGGCAGGTATTTCAATTTTTGCCCTTCTGAGTCTTATTTGTACAGGGATATTGGGACTATGACTGAGAAAGGTGCATGTTCTTTTGTCAGGTTAAATCTGGAACTTTGTTTGACAATGTCTTGATTTGTGATGATCCGGAATACGCCACCAAGCTGGCAGAGGAAACATGGGGCAAACACAAGGATGTATGTTGACCTTTTGTCTTAAAAGCACGTTGTCGAAAGGTTCTCCTATATGTCAGTTATTGAGATTATATTATTCTGCAGGCCGAGAAGACGGCATTTGATGAGGCAGAGAAGAAGAATGAGGCTGAGGTACTTTTTTTTTATTTTTATCATACATAACTAATCCATGATATCGGCGTAACAGTAATGCTCATATGTAGCATTTGATTTGGTGGAATGATTTTAGAAGAGTCATTCCTTCGCCTCCCAATGGGATGGATATTCACCTAAATTGGTGAATGGTTAGCAAACCAAAGGTGAGCACTCCAAGGGAATGACCTTTCAATTGTTGCTTCAGTTCTCGTGAACAAGCGAGTGCCCTATCTTTTGAGGTCGAAAGTGGAATAACTTTAGAAAGGTTATTCCTGTTGCCCCAATGGTATTGGCATTCACCCAAATTGGTAAATAGTGATTCTATTTGCAGTATAAGCTTTGTAAAGTTTTTAGCAAGTCAAAGGTCAGAATGATCCAGTGGACAAACCGCTACCCTATTAATTTGAGGTCTGAAAATGCATTACGGTGCATGGGAGGATTTTCAACATGTAGTACCTGTGTTAAGTCCAACGCAAATGTATCTGAGGGGAAATATAACTAACTTATGGTACATGTAGTCGTCTGAACCTTTTACTCGTTGATTACTATTCTGCAATTTCCGTCTATCGTTAACTTCTGGATTTAATTTCTCAGGAATCAAAGGATGATCCTGTAGATTCTGATGTAAGCTTGTGGACTTGTCTCAAATCCTTTTTAATTTGTTTGTTTCAGCTGAGTCTTTATGTTTTGGTAAACTGTTTTTCAGGCTGAGGATGCCGATGATGACGCCGATGTTGATGACGATGATGATGTTGATGACACACAGGATGCTGATAGTGATGAGGCCGCACATGTAAGGATTCTCTCTACTTGAGTTGTTTTGATTCGATTCTGTATTGAGATCAAATCATTTTTCTCATTTTGTCTGTGGTTTGTATTTCCAGGATGAACTGTAGGGAGGTAGAATTTTCCGGTGACAATTCAATCTTCGAGAAATTTGGGCCGTGAGGTGTTTGAATTTTTATTCTCCCTTGTTTGATTTTAGTACTTTAGTATTTGTTTCAGGACAAAGACGGTAGAGGACTGCTTGCAAAAACTGCGGCTAATTATAATCTCATTCGACTCCCGATTATCGGAATAATAGAGAGATGCACATTTATGTTAGTTTTGAATTGGAAATCATGTATAATGGCCCTTTTGGTATTCTTGGTTCCCTCTTCACAGTGGTTTCATTGTCACGGAATAGCTGCACCAACACATAGTTTTCTTTATGTTCCGTGATAACGAAGATTCCTGCATTTCTTTACCTATAGTTGTATTTAGCTCGTTGCCAGTTGGTGAGAGTATCTGATACCCACTGGGGCTTCAATGTGTGTCCAGTTTTGGATTTTCCGGGTCAACGTAGATGTGTTGGTTTTGAAGAGCTTGTCGAGAAGTACAACTACATAAAATAAACGATTTTGATCATCAAAGTGGACCAGAATAAGCCCACAGATTACAGGACTAGACCTGTCAGTTGTCTATCCCTTGGCTGGTGAGGATTGGGTTCCGAAATAGAATGTCTCTATGGTTGATTTTACAGGTTTATGGTTTGTGCTGGGTCAAGGATGCATGCCCCTGTGTTCTTTCGTGCATGAGCTTAACTGTGTGTATGAGAGAGAGAGAGAGAGAGAGAGAGGTGGTTACTGAGAAGTAGGGGTGTACATGGATCGGATCCGAACCTAACCGCTCAGAGTGGATTATGGTTTTTAAGATCCAGAACCATCTGTAGGTGACATACGGATGGATCGGATCAGTTATGGATCGGACGGATTTGGCAAATTAAAGAAAGATTATTGGGCGGATTGAGCGGATCAGATCCGATCCGGAACCGCCAGATAAGAAATTCTAGATCCGGACCGAACCGATTATTCATGGATGGGTTAACGAACGGATCGGATGATCCGTTGGACAGCCCTATTGAGAAGTGAGAACGACATGGGAATCTCATCTCCTTGTAAATCAGAATAGAAATCTCTCTTTTTGTGAGAATATGCCATATGGATCTCATTTGCTTCTTCTGGGCCTTTTGCCCCTTGGGTGGCCTCTATTGAAGTATGCATTTTTGCTACAAACATATGTCAGTGCAGAATCTGGAATTTAAGTGCTTTGAGTCACTTTACAATGTTACTTTCGAAAAATAGTATTTATCTCACCAAATAGCATGCACCGGGTCACAGCAAATCTATTTATGTATACAACGAAACCCGATCAAACATGACGTACATAACTCTGAGTATACACGAACCAATGGGCGATAATTCCGTTTTTGCAAAGTAACAAGCCCACAAAGCAAAGCAAAACAAGAAAAGAATAGCAGCCGAGAAGCAAAAACGGAATTAACAGCCCAAGAAAGCAATTACTCCCTCCGTTCCAAATTGCTGGTCCTTCTTTCCATTTTGGGATGTCCCAAAATATTCATCCCATTTCTAAAAACATCCATCAAAACATGGCCACTTTCCAGTTTTACCCTTAAAAAGTACTTTTTCCATCTCAATTGGCTTGTCCATTATCTTTTATTTTATAACGATTTTTATGATTTTGAAAACTTTGTATAATAAAACTAATTGATAGCTATCAAACAAGATCCATATTGCATAAGTTTTGAGTTTCATATAAACACTTAGCCTCACAAAATTAGCCACAGTAATATTGACTGGATTTAGGGGCAAAACAGAAAAGACAATACAAAATTTTCACACCCCTTAAAAACCCACTTCCCCAAAAGGGGCAAGCAAATTGGGACGGAGGGAGTAATTAGAGGAGAGTTTCTGGAATTTTTGAGTATCCTAAGCCCTTGTTTGGTAACATTTTCAATTTTCTGTTTTCTACTTGTAAAAATCAGTTTCTACTTTCAAATAAACAAAAATAAAAAAACATGTTAAAATCGAGAGAGAGGGCTGAGAGGATATAAACAAAATGGTGAAAAACAGAGTTGCTGCTCAGATCCATTACCGACCCTCATAGAGAATGGGGTGGAAATTTTATAACTTGTCCATATACAAACCTTTAAGAGTACTATAAACTTAAATGTTTACATGTTTTTCTGATTTTTATATATGTACATATTTATGTACAAAATAAAAGATTTATGGAACTTTTAGACCTGTATGAGAACTTAAATATCTATTATTTTTTACTCGTTAAAGCTCGTGAACAAATTCGAGTTTGACTCAAACCTCGGCAAGTTCGGCTCGTCAAAATTTCCTTGACCTCGAGCTTGGCTCAATTTCATTTAAGAAGTAAACGAATAAATCTGAACATTCTAAAACTCGGCTCATTTGCAACCCTACCTAGGAGAATGAACATAGGAATGAACAAAAAGATTAGATTCTGTACAAATAAATTATGAACAAAGCCAAAGGACAAAGTCAGTCTGGAATGTTGTCAATATTTTTCATTTCATCTCCATATGCTGGATCGCATCCAACAATGTCTCCTGTTGCAATGGTTTTGTTAAGTGAAAGTCCATTCCAGCGCGCCTAGTCTTGCTAGCTTCTTCTTCCATGGCATGGGCCGTTAGTGCAATGATTGGAATGTGGATGCCATAGCGTTTCTCCTCCATTCTTATCAATTTTGTTGCTTCATAACCATTCATTACTGGCATCTGTTCATAAAAAAACACAAACTTTTTACAAATAGAAAGACAAATTGCCTACATAGTGTACACACAATGAAAGATCTTAGATCTTTTAAAATAAGTAGTTATGTGTTAGCAACTTCACTTTAGGAAACTTTATCAAGATTACAATAACCTAAATCAAATTATAACTTTTCTCAAAACAAACATAAAGCATGAAATCTGTATGGAGTTATCGTGGAACCCAAGGGACTAGAGTAGTTATAATCTTCGAAGCACGGTCACTTTCCCAGAGGTTGCGCATCAGTTGGTTCACACTTTTCAGTAACAACAACCTCTGAGCACTCTCCCGATACACGTCCGACATAAGACTGATGTCAATCGGCAAGCTCCTGTTTTTTCTGGTTCTTCTTTTCTTTTCATTGGAATACTCCAAGGACATTCTAAAATGCACTGGAGACACACTAGGACACTCTCAAGATAATCTATGGACATTTTTTGGACACATCAGGAGTCAAACAGAATACTCTAATAGACTCTAGTAAACCTCACCAAAGTCTGTTTGTGTGATACAGGATATTTGATAGATTAGGAAGACACATGAAAATAATGAAAGACTTTTGGATGGAACAAATATTTCTAGAATGTGATGACAAATGTGAATCATAGTTTTAAATATTGGCAGTTACGTAATGGTTTTTGGCCTCTTCAATACCGTTACACCTTGGGATACCAGTGAGAGGGACGATTTATCGACCGGTTCACGACCGTTATGGCCGATACTCGACCATTACACTACACGCGATTCCTGTTACGTAATATTCGATACTACCGAAACCGTTACACTCAAACCGTTACCGTTACGTATCACGAAACCGTTATTTAAAACCTTGATGTATATGTAAGTCATATAAGGCAATTTTATTATAGTAAAGGCCGTATATTTTTTTTTCCTGCTCGTAATTGAACCATATAAATATATCTCCTTTAACAAGCATGCAACAGATTGTGTGATTTGTTGCTTTAGAATGTGCATGTCGGAGTGTCAGTAGTATCGGTGCTATAGGATAATAACTGTGAAGAGAGTTGGAATACCTCACAATCCATGAAAATATAGTCATAAGGGAGAGCCTGGGAATGTCCTTCGCAATGTTGGTCACCAAGAACTTTGCAAACTCGATCAAAAGCCTCTTTCCCATTCACACAAACATCAACAATTGCTCCAAGCTTACGAAGACTAGTGGTGGCTAGCTTGCACAAAATCTCAACGTCTTCAACAACCAATACTCTTTTCCCATTCAATGGACTTTCATTCATAGTTTTTGAGTGAACACCCCGTTGCATTCCTTGAATTGCTTCACTTGTTGTTGTGGGAGAATGGCATTGGTATATGCCTCCATATTCGGGCAAGAGTCCCAAGACTCGACGCATGCTTGATCCATGAAATGGCTTTGACAAATTCTGATCACATAGAAGACTTGGCCTATTTTTTTCCTGGTTTTTGGCACGAACAAGTGGATTATCTAACCAAACAACCTTGCATTGGATATTCTGAGTGTCTTTCTTCAATGTGGCAACCACTGAGTATAGTTCAGAGAAAGGTCCAGCACAAGCATCGACTACAATAAGTATGAAAGTTGGCAAGTGTTTAGAATTGCTTTTCTGGGTGGAAGAATCATGGATACCCGAAAACCCATCGATGCCACCTGAATTCGAATTACTGGATGCAGATTTGGACAAGTAATCAAGCATACAGTACTCATTGTTCTCTAAAGACCTGAACCGCGAATAGTCCAACTTGCGCTTTATCCTCTTAAGAAAGTGACAAATATCTCTCTCTTGCCTAGCGATATGTACTTTTACGCCCAAGTTTTCAATAAACTTCTTTGAGATTTTTCTTCGTTCTTCGCCTGTAATCAGGAGCACAACATGGGACCCCTCTGATTTAGGAGTCGGTGACCAGCGATGCAACCCCATTTTTTGATGAAAATCAGGTGAAGTGCCAGCACTAGTATTGAGGCCTTCCGGGTCTTGGACGGTAGCATCAAGAAAAATATTGAACAGGAAACAAGTCCCCCTTTCACCGTGCTCTTTATCCATGATTTTGATCTCTCCCCCCATCAGACGCACCTGGCATATAATTTATGAACGAATCGTATCATATTTGCACAAAAAACTGTTATATCTAAATGTGAAATACAAGCAACTTAAACTGGATTTTAAGTTTGAATGTGAAAGTTCACTACTATCATGTTGTTAAAAACCTACGATACAGGATACGTATCTTACGATTTGTATCATCTCCTTTGGAAATCGATACGTATCCCATCGCGTATCATATCTAGTTCATACTCTTTCTAAAGTTTAGTTGGACAAGGTTTTGAAAAACGGAGAAATACAAAGACAAGGGTGAGGAATGAGAGTTTGTATGCATGTAATACACTTGAAGTCAATTTTTTTTTTCTTGGCTTGGTACAAAATTACTAGAACCCATCCTTATTTATACTACTCCAGGGAAGGCTCTAGTCCGAAGATATTTTCATACAAGATAAAAGTAAATTCTAGAACTACACATGTGATTAATTCTCACAAGAAAATCTAGATATTTCATATTTCACAAGAATATTCTAGAGACTAGATATTATATCTCCTTCAATAATATCTACATCTTTGGGCTTTATCAATTGAGCTAGATATGACCTATCACGTATCATATCTAGTTCATACTCTTTTTCAATAATATCTAATATTTTTATCTAAGCCCAATTGATTAAACCCAAAGATGTAGATATTATTGAAGGAGATATAATATCTAGTTTATGGAAACTCTAGAATATCTAGCTTCTAGAAGCTCTAGAATATTCTTGTGAAATATGAAATATCTAGATTTTCTTGTGAGAATTAATCATGTGTAGTTCTAGAATTTACTTTTATCTTGTATGAAAATATTTTCGGACTAGAGCCTTCCATGGAATAGTATAAATAAGGATGGGTTCTAGCAGTTTTGTACCAGGCCAACAAAAATTTTGACTTCAAATGTATTACATGCTTACAAACTCTCATTCCTCACCCTTGTCTTAGTATTTCACCGTTTTTCAAAATCTTGTCCAACTAAACTTTAGAAACTCATACTTCCAACAAACGTATCTTATACACGATACATATCCTGATACGAGTTATTCAATGAAAAAAATAATAATATACGATACGTATCCCGATTTGAAAACATTGGCTACTATAAATTTGACTAAAAGTTTAACATATGCTTCCTATCCATGACAAATTTCATAATCCGAAAGAAGTGGAATTAAACAAAAATTTCAACGGATACGATTTACGTACCAGCGATTGAACAATACCAAGTCCTAAACCAGAACCTTCATGTCCATGGGCTGATTCTTTAACCTGCACAAAGTTTTCAAAAACAGATTTATGTTGTTCTTTCGGAACTCCCTTCCCAGTATCGTCCACCTCAAATACAAACTCTATACAGTTGGGATTCTGCCTTAGTGTCTGAATCTCATCCAAGCCACTGAAACTTCCATTGTTCCTGTAACACAACCCTGACAAAAATTTCAAAATTCCATTGCGGTTGGAAGCAATTATGGCGTCTTCTTTACTCGGTTTCTTGGCTATGGCACGAACCGAGACATGGCCTTCTGATGTAAACTTAACAGCATTGTGAATTAAGTTGCACAAGATTTGTTTGAGTTTCCCTCTATCTCCTCTAACAACACCGTATTTGGAGATTGACCCATCGCAAGGATCAAGCACAACGTCCACGCCTTTACTCATGCCATTGGGATGGTACATATCAACAACATCCTCGAGAAGTTTGGTCAAGTCGAATTCTTCTTCCTCAAGTTGCATTTTTCCAGCTTCGATTTTACTGAAATCGAGAACAGAATTCAAAATTCCTGTGACAAGAGAATTTAGTTGGACATGTATAGAACTAAACAGTTTCTATGTAATTCTGTGGAAATCATGGGAAAACAAGGATAGTACCACGAAGATCCGCTGCACAAGTCTGTATGAGCTTCAAATTTTCTTCCAGACCATAATGAGGAGTGGCTTGTTTAAGACAGAGGTCAGTCCAACCAGTTATGCCCGCCAAACAAGCGCGCATATCATGACTTGCGGTAGCAAATGCATGACTCTTGTTCATACTCTTTCGTTCTGCTTGTTGAGTCGCGTCCATTTGCTTTATTAGCGCGGCACAAAGGAACATTTCCCTTCTTGCTGCCCTTATGATCAAGGTTATGAAAATGCAAAGGGAGACAAGCACTATAACAAACATTAGCACAAGAAGTGTGAGGGCAAGATTGCTGTTTTCATGAACTAGACTTTCCAATCCCTTTGTGGGGAATGACAGTACATATACCTGGAAAAAAAAATTACATTACTGTCAAAGTAACTAAAAACACATTACCAGCATATTTTCTTTTTCAGTTCTTGTGTTTTCATTTTTCTTTTTCCTTTTTTGCCAACAATTAAATGGGTATGTCACAAATAGGAAAGTGAATTCTAAAAAAGAAAAGCTAGAAAAATGAGAGACATGAATTGCATTGGTCAGAAGCAATTCGGAGGACTGAACGTCAAGGAATTCTTTCATTGTAGCCTCGGCACTTTGCTGGAAGCAACGCATCGGTGTTTGACACACGTCCGACACTTCGAGATCCGACACTTCATCTCAAAGTAACCAGATTTTTTCCAATGTTAGGGGGTAGACACTCTTCGATACTTTAAGGACATGCACAAAACACTCTAGGGACAGACTCTTCATGTGTGTGTGTGTGTGTGTGTGTGTGTGTGTGTGTGAAGTGTGCCACCAACATGTCGTGTCTCCATTTTTTGAAAATTTGTGTGTTGGTTTCATGCCTTGTGTCAGTGCTACATAGAATTCCTTTGGTACCATGTCAAAATGATTAACACCTTTTAGTATAGCTATACCTGCATTCTCCTGAAGGTCAAATTTAAGACTAATAGATATCAGGTCAAATACTTAAATGGCTGCAACACTTTACCTTGTACTAGACTTCCCAATTTATTTTAATTGTAGTATTAAAAATGTGTCGAAATGGCAGCATGCTTATGTACTAAAATTCGTCAAATAAACATTTCATCTTTCTACTAAGCACTAGTTTCAAGCATTATTACTTATTAGTCAAGAGATGTACCGATGGAACTCCTGCAATTTCAACAGGTGAGCAGTAAAATACGTGCTTAATTCCTCTGATCTTGGCATTGAAATGGCATGCTTCACCATCACCGCCCAGCTGGCACGATTCACAGCCCAACTGGCACGATTTGTTACGATATGTAACCAAACCATCCATACTCTTCCCATACAATGAAACCGTGCCATTTTGCACAAAAATTTGGGTCTCGGGGAGCTTGGTTTCCACAAGAACATGGCCGTCATTCGCAGCCAAATGAAAATCACCGCCATGAAAGTCTATCCCCGCGAAAAAATCAGTGAATACTTTTACCGGGACACCTATCGAAATCACCCCTTTGCCATCCATAGCCGCGGTGCTAGAAAACACAAGATCTTGAGCTCTGTTCCACCCGATTCCAAGCGAAGAATGCCCGGTTCTTATGTTTGAGAAATTTTGGTACCAACTTGTGTTGAACTTGGACATAAATTTTGAACTGAATGCTGCTCCGTATAGTTTCCCGGTGTCGCGATTAACTGGTTGAGTATAGTATGTGGAGGAAAATGAAGTGTTGGAAAATACTGCAAGTGTTTGGTCTCCATCATTGTAGAATGAGTACATTAGTCCATCTGATCCTATGTAAGAAACCTGGGATAGATTTGGTATTGTTGACAGTGCTAGGAACATAGTTGGCGCAACCTGGGGAACATGTAAACGTCAGTTCAAGGGGGAAAAAAAAACTACTCCATTCGATGCAATTTTTCAAATTCAATAATAAAAAAACTACTTTCGTCTTCCGTCACGAAAAGTCACGCTATTTTTCAGATAAACAGTAACACTAAAAAGTAAAATGACAAGACTTTTCGTACATACTGGACTAAAATATTTTCTTCCGTCCAGCACAATATTGTTTTAAGTTCAAATTTTAGAGACTTTTAGATGGGTTTTCTTACTAAGTTATTATAACTTCCAACACATTTGCCAATTTTTTTATGGTACATAGTTTTAGTTGTTTTCAACACTGCAAAGAAATTTCAATACATTTTTAGAACATACCAAGGGTGTAAAAAATCAATTTGATGGACTTTGGCACTTTCCAATATAAAAATGTCAGTACAAATATCTCTCTGCTTTGTAAGATTGAAATTGCACACAAAATTTATGTCACATATTTACCTCCATTCATTGAACAACTAATACCCCAACTACCTCATCATTTTAACAAGGAGGGACGCAAGGGCGGGCTAGCTCAGGTGACTGCCCTACCCAAATTTCAATTTTTTCTTATAAATATAGTAGTAGTAATTTTTTTTTTAAATTACAACTCTTTAGGTTTGCCTACCTAATATATTTGTTAGTAATCGTCCAACCCACACTTGAATCCTGCGTCTGTCCCTGATTTCAAATCAGATTTTGAAATTAATTAAAATGAATATATGTAGTTAAAAAATCAAAAGAACTTGCCTTGGTTTGAATAGCTTCGAAAGATAAATCAATTCCATTCAGGTCTGAACTGAGAGCTCTTGCCAAATTTGATGCGGATGAATTCAGTGGTAGCAGAAGCCTTGCAGTGTTCTCTATTTCTGAAAATGATTTGTTGTGGAGTTGATTGGATTGCAGTGTCACCCCATGTTCAATTTGCTTGATCGTAAAACATAATTTGGATATCACAAAACTTGAAATTCCCTGCCATGCATCATGAGGTTATTGAAAAGTCAATAAAGAAAATCAATTTTGGGTGTATAAAATACATCATTTTATTTATTAGTTTTTTTTTCTAATTTTTTATTTCGCTACGTAGAATGGTCGGGAGAAGGAAACCATAATTGCAAGCTTACAACTGTCATAACATTGTTCAACTAGTGAACCAGTACCACATATTGAAGATATCAAGCTCTTTGGACGTCCTTTCAGAGTAACTCATACCGATGGGAGACTAGTTCGTCACCACATTGACATTCACATTATACTAAGTGCAAGCCGGACAGACAAAGCATTTGGTTGACGAGGACTACTATGGGCAAGTGGGATTAGAACTCGCGACCGTGTCTATCCACGACCGTGTCCTGGGGAAAGTTTCACACCCTCACATCACTTGCCATCTTAACAACCACCTCCGGTGGGTTTTATTAAATATTGAGTCCCATTTGAAACAGAGTCCTTTACCATTTTAACTAGTTAACATCACCGCTTGGCAATGGGTGACCAAAAGTGAACTACCATAAAATTTGCTGCAAACACAATAAACTTAGTACTCCCTCGGTTCCTTTCTAAGTATTTCTTAAAAAAAGAAGAGCATTTTTTATATAAAAAAAAAATGAAGTACTTCATGTAATTTTTTCAATTTATTTGCAAAACTAAAGAACTAACTAAATTCTTTAATTTGGTGCAAAGAAATTTTTAAAAAATGACTTTAAGTACTCTAATTTTTTTAACCGATAATTACACGTTTTTCATTGAAGAACCTTAAATAGGGACAGAAGGGGTAGAAGATTTGTATAGTACGACGACGATGTAAATTCTTAGTATTGATATTTTTACTAGAAGACCCATCAAAGTGCCCACTAGCTAACACATCATTTTTATTTGATATTTTAATGATCGTGTTTTTCTTTTAAACCCAACAAACTTAAACAAGATCGTTAAAATATCAAATAAAAATGATGAGTTTAAGTTTAGCTGTAAATGAACAAGAAAAAGAAGGTTTAGAAAACTTACAAGAAGTATAAGAAACCCTAGAGGCCGCAGAATGACGTTGTAGCACGGCTTCATTGAGTTCTTGATTTTCTAGTATCCGAAAGCTCTGTGTTTTGATATCTGCATGCTCCATAAAAAAAAAAATCAAGAATATTTTAGTTAGTGAAATTTAGGAACAATTGAGGAAGTTGTGAACTAGCTAAACAGAATTTTGATACTGATTCTTTTTTTATTTTTGTGGCTAAAAAACATTGCCCTTCGGTTCATTTCAATCTACCCAAAACGCGCACAATGTTCGTTTCTAAATCGTTAGGAGAGACTATCAGTATAAGATTACATCAAACTAGACGTTCGGTTGTGCGAAGAAGTCCAAATAATTCCTGTGACAAGTATGCTAAGCCCAACAAATACAAAATCGCGTATCTGTAGCCTAAGATCGATAGAAGGGAGAGCCTCCACGTTTGGAAGAAAAATCAACCTTATACATCGTAATGAGATAGGAAAACATTGGTAACCTCGGCTAACCCTAATAATTCTCAATATACCTACGCATTGTAACTTATAGAATTTTAAAAATCCACTACTTTAGCTTTTTAAAATCAATATGAAAATTGAGTTTGTAAATATTTTTGGTATCACTTTTTGTATCCTAAACATTCGTGTTGTTGATTTATATATATATATATATATAATCTAAATCCAATGGCTAGACTAAATAATTTGACATTCTCGTTTTTTATTCAATTGGCTTCCAATTAATTCGAGAATTCAATGAACACGTAATTAAGTCGATAACATCAGGGAAAAAAAATTAGCAAAAGGTAATTAAGTAGAGTATCAAATGGTTTATCATAAAGAGGAAACACGCAACATATCATAGTCATGATTTGTTTTATAATTGGAAATAAAGATCAAGAAATAATAAATACAAATTCCAGCAATCTAAAAAAAATTCATAAATTATCTTCCTCAATTTCTGTAACCCTACTTAGTGAAATAATATTGATTGAAAAACAAAAAAATAAATACTTGCCGCAAGTACTGAAACATGCTTTACATATTCCTCAACCATTTTGACTTCTTCTGAAATCAAGATTGTGATAGTGATTTAATCATTTCTAAATAAAAAACGAGTAAAAAAACTACGATCCGAATAGTGGAATTCGGGGATTCAGTGTAGTGCACTACCCTGTAGCGCATCTTGTATGGCGTTATAGGATTACGGGTCCAAATTAATGGCGTTAAGTATTGATTGCAGGAAATATAATCGAAGCAATGATGCGAAATAGAAACGTATGAAGCATTCAAAGAGCTGATTTCTTACCGTTTATTCTCGAGCAACTCAAATCAGTTGAAGCATTGCCAAAAAATTGTGTGAATCCACGAGAATCATAGGAGAAAGAGTTGTTGAATGTGGAGGAGCATTCAAAAACAAGAGTTGATTTCTTACCGGTTTTTTCTCGAGCAACTCAAATCAGTTGAAGCATAGCATTGCCCAAAAAATGTGTGAATCCACAAGAATCGGTAGAGAAAGAGTTGTTGAACATGGAGAAGTAGAGATTAAAATGAAATGAGAAAAGATATTTAGTAGGTTAACAGAATCCTGTTATCTGATAACTCTTATCTCATGGAGAAAACATAGGTAGGAGGTTATTGGTTACACTTGACTCTACGTCAAAACATTTTTTGTACTTAAAAAATATAGAAATTAAGTTTTACCATGTACTCATTTGCTCATACACATTAGGAAACAACTTATTTAAATGGAAACAAAATATTTTTTAAATGATAACGAGATGATTTCCTTTCTCAAAATTTTCCTAAATAAATGTTCCATTTCTCATCGCGCTGGATGCCAAAATTGGTAAACCCAGATCAAACTGTATACAGGGGCGGAGGGAACCAGAGACAAATGGGGTCAGTGTGACCCCAAAATTTCTATAGGGATGGTTCTAATTTTATCCAAATTCCTGCTATTTTGATCCCACTTTACACCTCCTATTTGCCCCAACCTATTTAAAAGGTTTGGTACTTAGAAAAATAAGGGGGCAAAATAGAAAACCCTTGGCACAAAATTCTCAAATGTCTCAAGTTTCTACGCTCTCCCTCTCTGCCAAAAAAAAACTCCATGGCTTCACTATTGATCTCTCTTGGTGAATCACGCACAGTTCAAATTTTGACCCCCTTATCAAAAATGTTGGCTCCGCTCCTGACTGTATATGACAAGATCATATGGGCAATTGAAAATGTACATGATTTATTGATTTATTACCGGTGTGCGGAGCCTCGGCAAACTAATCATCGGCAAGGGCGGAGGTAGCTTCCAAGGCCAGCAAGCAGGGGCGGAAGCAGCTAAGGACCGGGGGGTCACGTGCCTCTCTGGGATTTTTTTATCTCCTCTTGCTTTTTTTTTTTTTTTACGCCCGTTTAAAAATTCTCTAAATATAATATATTTCCTCCATTTCAAATTTTTTGTCCAGTCCGCAAAATGAGGACTTGAAAATAATACAAAATTTTCAAGAAAAAATCAATAGGAGTATTTTTTATCCAATCTACTAGATATCAACGAGTACTTTTAATTCATGAAAAAAGTTTAAAAATTTATTTTCAAAGACTCGATATTTTTAGTTCCTCATTTTGACGGATGGAGTAATTATTTTTGTTTCAAATAAGTGAGCCTCTGGTTTTAGAGTTTGGTATGTTGGTGTTAGGCTGCAGCGCCATTCAAGAAACGACGCTACTTGCTTGGTTTGATTCAGCATATCCACTTATTTTTAAAAACATAAATTTATTAAGATCAAGTATTAATTCAGTTTCAATTAATATGAAATTTTTACGTTATTTGTATTTTTCTGCATTTTACAATATGAATGTCTTAGATCATCAAAATATTATTGAAATAGATAGAAAGTGTACTTTATATCCCTTAAGAATTAATAATATGGAAGGGGATATGATTCAATGTATCCAAATCTATTTTAAGAAATACAAATTCATCTAGATTAAGTACTAATACGTAGTTTATTTACAAGATATTCGTACATCATATGTGTTATAATAGTTTGTAAAAGAAGAATGTCTCGGATCATTAAATAATGATTGATATAGGTAGAAAATTAGAAATCATCTTTGTAGTACCCAAGAGTACTTTAGAACTAAATGTCGTCGTTTTGGGTGATGACACAGGTCATCACGTGGAAAATACAGAAATTCATTTTAATTCTTTTTCTTTCCCACTTCATTCTCAGAGACCCCTCCCACTAGTAAAACCCCTCCTCCTCCATAACCAGCGCCGGCGACACCCTCTCCGATCAGCCTAGGTCTCTCTCTCTCTCGTTTTATTTAAAAGCGTGATTAGCAAAAACCGTATTATCCTTCTCTAGGAGATGTTATTTTCAAGGGGATTTTCTGGGATTTCGAGAACCAGTTTGAACTACAGTCGATGGCTCTTTTTCTTCTCATTTCAAAGCAAGCAACCCCTCCCATCTGCTCACTTACACTCTCCGTTGGACTCTACTGAAACGGTAACAGTTTCACTCTTCTACGATTTTTTGGGATTTTTTTTAATGTGCACCGCTGTTTGTTTAGGATGCTGAGGAGAATGAAGAAAAAGGAAATAGAATACGTATTGTAACTTAAATCTGTTTATGGAGAATTAAAGTTATGTCAATATATCGAAATTCTTATGAACTACAGGAAATACATATCCCCATTTCTTGTACAGCTAACTATGAGTCTTTACCATTATATTCGCCAATGCCTTTTTGAGGCATTCAAGTTAGAACTTGTGACGATTCCTGAAAGCGGCATGAGTTGCGCTAATTGAGGACAAATTGAGATGAAATGAGCTATGTTTGTGGTTAGGTAAGACTGACATATGTAATCATTGTATGGTCAGTTCAAGCGTGGTAAGCATTGTCAAATAATCAAGCGTGGATCTTTACTTTTCAAGTTGGATTATCAAGCGTGGTAAGCATTGTCAAATAATCAGTCTGTCCCTTTGCCTTTGCAATTGTCTGTCCCTAACTGGCCTGGTGGGCTTCCACCAATGGGTATGGTCAGTTCATATGTTGTCTTTGATTTTCTCACTTCGGTAGTAATAACAAGATATCCATATCGGTGTTTTATGTATTGCTCTGTTGTGAATCGTGTTTTTTTCCTTACAAGGTTATATCAGATGTATGGCACATTGGCAGCTTCAGAAGGAGTTGTATTCGTGAATAGAAACACGATATCTCCTACACCAATATTGGGGATAAGGTTTAATCCTAATCTTTTCTTAGATTTATATATCTTTAGTATGGGTTCGTTTTTATCATTTGTATTAGTTTCTAATTTCAACCCAAGATGTTTGAGTTTTGGGCTTTTAGTCATGAGGTAGAAAGCGTTACATTATTGATCAGTGTCTTTTAGCTATTTTGTGTATGCGCAAATGTTACGGAGCTCAATATGCTTCAGGGGTTCTCATATTTTATTTTGGAGTAGATCATTAGCTGTAATAATTGTTGTATTTTGATATGTTGGAAGAAGCTTTAAAAGTTGGACTGATTAGAACAGAGAACAAAAATGTAAGTGCAGATGTGAATAAGAGAATATATGTAAAGAGACGGTGATGATTTTGGTGCCAACTTTCCTCCCAATTTTCTGTCATCTTGATATTACCCTTGCTTACTCCCGCAACTTTAAAAACGATGTTGTTAGTTTTATTGGGTTTTCTGTTTTGGTAAGCTAAATGTTCATCCAACGAAGCCAGAGAACACTCTTCAAAGGAAGTTTCTTAACCTATTCTCTGGTCCACTGGATTGTGTTCTGCTGATCCATTTATGTATTTGCCAAATGAAAACATCTCTATTCTCTGGACACTCTCTAAAATACAGAAGATGTTTTGAAAGCTTCAAATTCCCTCGAATTTTTCATTGCTTATTTAGATTTTGGAAGTGTATCATTGGTAATTCTTCCTGTTAAACATGTTCTAAGAATAAGGTTCTGAAGTGGATGTCATGTGTCCTAGGTGCTTAAGTTGGGAGGAAACTATGGATCTTTTTTTTACCTCACGGTGATGTGTCAAAATGTTTTTGGGTTGGATAAAATTGGTTTCAGTTTTGATAGTAGTCACGGCCAACCAAAATAGGTAAAAGAAACAAAAGGGTGAGAATTTGTACGGTTAGTTTTTCATTTTCCAATGGTACAAAAGTGTGGTGTATACAACCAAATTAGCAGTTGAGTCACAGGTCTCATTTCTCTATTAGGATATGTACAGAGTGAAGTTCACCATTTTGTCTTCAGCATAGAGTCAGCTGGCCCTTTATATGGGAGAAGTTTCTAATATATCTTACTTGAATCTGTTATTAGTTTGGAAGCTAATTGTTGGTGTGAGGTCATTTTGGGTGAGCCCTCCAGGCAATGGTAATAACTTGAAATCTTTATAAAGCCAAACTAATGCAGGCGAAAAAGTTCTGAAAAAACAGCCCAATTTTTCTTTTAAGCCCCTTGGAATATATTTGCGACTAAAAAGTTCCATCTTTTTATCAATATAACTGTTCTTTTAAAAAATTTATCTTTTTGGGTTAGAAAAGTTTAAGATAGAATTAGTAGAGATGTATGATTATGCTTTCGTAAAGGCAAGGGACTTTCCCTATTCACTCTTATTTTTTCATTCGTTACCCTGGTTTGTGCGGAATGCCTACCAAGTGTGAGATTAATCTAGTGCCTTTTTTATTTTTTTATTTCCTTCCGGTAAGATCGTACAGAGTAGTGATCTGTGCTTGGCCTTTTCTTTAACCCCAACGTATTTGTTTTTGCAGCAAATGTTGGCTGTACAGCAGGGTCTTTTGTCTCAGCTTAACAGACAGCAATCGACTCAGTGAGTGAGGATATATCACTCCATCTTGTGGCTGAAGCTCGATTAATGATTCCTCACGTGTCCTTTAGGTTTTGATAGGTTTTACATTGGCTGTGTCCCAGCTTACTAGAAAAATTATTTGCATCATATCTCAGATGAAAATGACATGTTTCGCTGTTCCATGGTATCTGAACGAGGCCATTGTGCAGGTCATTTGATGTTCATGGTGCTCTTGTAGCACTTGAAATCAAGTGGGTCCTGATTTTTTGTGTGCATCATGTGATGAGGCTTTTGTCCTTCCATTACTTGGATCATTTGCGGGAGTATGTTTAGCATCATTTGCAGATTCTGTCTGTACTGTTTGTAAATTGATTTTCACAGGTGGTTTTCATAGTTACTAATTGTTTGTTTGAAGTAATTGTGGTTTTTGCTGGTTTTGATTTGGTTAGGGACAGAAACTTGATGATATCGACCATCCAGCTGGTCCTTTTGGTACTAGGGTTTGTGTGGTTTTGTTTCTTAGTTTTGGTGATTATTAACGTAATTAGTTGATTCAATGATGAAATGAGAGAACGTAATTATACCTTCATGTTCACTACAGAGCACTTTTGATTTTCGTCTAGCGAAGGGGCTTCACTTGGGGGTTTTGTGGGTCGTTGAACAGGTAGTGTGCTGTGAGGGGCGGAGGCTTTATCTCTAATCGCCGCAATCATATCCGGTTAGAATGGAAGATACAGTCGTCATCAATCTCAAAATTCTTTTGTTGGATTATAGATTCTGTAGCTGCCGGGCTCACCATGGTCCGTCTGGCCCCCTACCCACTTCGGGGTTCACCCCAGTTAACCCTGGCCGGCGAGCACCAGCGTTGTAACACACAGCCGAAGCCGCGCCCCTGTGGGCGCTCGGATGTTTGATGCTTTGGACTTAGCCCAAGGTTGGGGCTTAGTTGGGTGCGGAGCGGCACCCAGCCGGTCCTCGGTAGGGGTATTGCTCAGGGGAACGCCTGGCAGCCTCGCCGAGGGCGTCGGGATCGCATCCGAGCGTGCCCGACAGCCTGCAACAAGCATTAATGGCACCCACCTACTAGTCAGAGAGGTATAAGGGCTATACCTGCAGCGTCACGTGGGTGCCCGATTGCTTCGCCCACACGCGTTGGCTTAGTGAAAGACAGGTGTGACGTGAGCCGAATCCCAGGGCTCGAGGGCAACCAAGGTGTAAATGCTCGTTGCAGGGCCATGCTTGATGGGATTGAGGTGTCAGGAGTGGGTAGCGCGCGTGAGCTACCTGGGGGGCGTGGGAGGTACGCCCCACGGTGCCTATAAGTACTCCACTCACCTACCGTATTAAAGGCGGTCTCTCTCCTCATTAAACACTCTTAACTCACTCTCTCTCCCTACATTTATCTCACATCGTCTTCTTCGGTCACTAACTAGGCCGTCGGAGTGCCGTCCCGGGCAACCACCGTCCGGGTTGGGCACTAACACGGTTGTTCAGTGTGCAAGTTGCTTGCTTTGCTCAGCGGCCAGGATCACGGTGAGGCCACAGCGACTCCCCCCCACCTTCAGCGTCCAGGATCACGGTGAGGCCACAGCGACTCCCCCCCACCTTCAGCGTCCAGGACGGTCCAAAGAGGTCACTCCGGTGAAGCTACCCCACAGATTCCAATAGCAATTCTATCAGAATATAATCCAGTTTCCTTCAATAATTGATAGAAAAGGCCTAATTTCCTCCACTCTAGGGCATTTTTCCTTTCGCTTCTTATCGGTTACTCAAAGTCCTGGTAGATGCTAGGGCATCAGAGTGCTTTTAAATGATGTCATTGGTTTTTGCATCGTGAGTTATTTCAGAGAATCATATGAACCATCTCCACTCCTGTAGCCCAAATTTGGAGATATACTAAAATTAAATGTGATATTTGTAATCGATTTCGAGTTGGTTAGTTCAGGATGATTTGGAATAGAATTTCAAGATTGGTGTTTGGTTGGATCATTGATGAGCATATTTTAATGCTTCTATTTGCATATTCGTGGTTATCATCATCTTGCGACTAAGTTCATTGCGCTTGGATTTCGAGATGGGTCGTTTGGTGTGATCTTAATCACGGTTAACAAAAAACTGAGATTATAATCATTCTTTTTAAGCACACCTGTTATTTGTTTACAAAAGAGATTAAAAATAGCTCAGTAATTATATCCCCATTCCTCATTCAGCTTTTCCAGTGCGCCTCATTGCCTTGATCACACTCAACACCAAGGAATCCCTGGTGCGGAGAGGAAACACCTTATGTGGCCGCCGCTGCCTTCTCCGATTACTGATTCCTTCAAAGCCCATACAGGTAACCTAAACCCCGAAAATTATGGCATCCTCTAAATGATTCAAGAAGCAAGCAATCTGTTTGCCGAAGGCCCGAGACCTATTTTAAAGTAATACTTAAAAGAGGAATTCCTTCATTCTTTTCTAATACGTTCAATTTTTGCAATGTGATTCTGTGAAGCATTTCTAGGTTGATGGCTTCCAGTTATAGAGTCGCATAGACATCTTTGCTACCATGTTTGGGTCCCATCTAGCGCAAAAAGAGAGCAAAGGTCGATGGTGTGCTTGCAATTGCAAAAGGTATTAGAAGAATGTTTTCAAAATCTCTTTAGCCAATGATCCTTCATTGAAGAACTTCACCTTGTGTTTTGCTTCAGTTGACTTGGCATTAGGATTATATGTCGTCAAGTAATTTTACAATCATTGAATTGGACTTCTGGAATCAAGTTGGAACTGCATGATATTATCACGAACACATGACATGTAGCTAGCTAACTGCACTAGCAGATCTTTGGGCTCTCTTTGTCCACTCCCTTCAAACAAACGTCATTCTCTGCTCGATTCTATGAATCGTCTCATTAAACAAATAAACTAAGAATGCCATTTTTTTCTTCTTGGCAAGTATTGCAACGGAAACGAAACCAGATCGAAGTTTGTCAGTTGTTCAAATGTGTTTATATAGTTCAGAAACATAAATCTTTCTAATTACTATATGTTAATGCAGTCGAGGCTCTTGTGAATGATGCAGTAGAGGATCATTGGAAGAGAGCTAGATGTATGGATCGATCATTTGGAGCAATTTAGACGTGTTACTGGGATTAGATTACTTGTCAGTTGTTTTTTTATTATTATTATTATTATTATTATTATTATTAATTGAAAATGTACATGATTTATTACTGGTTAGGTGTGCGGAGCCTCGGCGAACTAATCATCAGCAAGGGCAGAGGTAGCCAAGGCAGGAAGCAGGGGCGGAGGCAGCTAAGGACCAAGGGGTCATGTGCCCTCCTGGAATTTTATCTTTCTCTGCTTTTTTTTTTTTTACACCCGTTTAAAAGTTCTCTATATGTTAGTAATTATTTTTGTTTCAAACAAGTGAGTCTTTGGTATTAGTGGCACAAGAGGAGGGGGTGGCACAAGGGGAGGCTATGCACAGTGTTGTGCGTCCCTCGGCCAATTGTTTGTGCTCTCCTTAGTTCAAAATCTGATGACCTCTTAGGGCCAGGCCTTCGCAAGAGAAAAATATCTTGTGATCCCCTAGTCTCAGCGTGAATGACCTGCATTTGACCAAACCGAGGAGAGGAATAGTCGAGGTGTCTGTAAACTAATTCGGAAAACCCCTGACTATTGAAAAAAAAAAGTGCCAACCAAATATTTGTTCTAGTCCACAACAAACACAAACGAGTAAAACAAGAAAGAAGAATTGACAAAGAATTCCACAACCAACACCACAAGCCAAAAAATAAAAATAGAGAGATTTACATAATATAGAAAGAAGTCAAAATTGACGAAAAATTTCACGACAGACAACACAAGGCAAAACATAAAAATAGAAAGATTTACATAATATAGAAAGAAGTCAAATTATTTATTTGTTGGGACAGCCGATTTGGGCCTCTTCACTATCAAAACGGGGCACTTCACGTTCTGTGCACAGTGGTTACTCACACTTCCCAGAAAAGCCCTGCCATTTCATAGAAACACAAAAAGGAAAAAAAAAAAAAAAGGTTAGAAAATTATATGATTGGGAGTTGCTTTTAATATTCTCCTCATCCCTAACGGGATATTTTTATTTTTGTTTCTCATTCATGAAAATAACAAATTCGCATTTTTATGACTTGAAAAGTGATTAAAAATCAATTAATCCGAGATTTTATATGAATAAGTACGAAAGCGTCCGTGGAAAGTGGAGCGGTAAAATTAATTTCCTTTTTTTTTTCTAAAGGGCTACGTTTGGCCTAACTTTTAGATTTTGAATGCTCCAAATAAATCTGACATAAAATTACCAAAAGGTATCGAAAAGATAAAAATAAATAAATTAGACCGATGAACTTGAATAAGAGGATAAATTAGACCCACGAATTTAGAAAAAATAGATGTTTTTGTAAGCCTTTTTGCCGACAGAACAGATATTTTGGGACGGGAGATGGTAAGGAACCCAAGACCCTCTAACGCAACATCCCAACAGTTCAAAAGTATTTTCAATGATCCAGATTTAAATAACACTCTTTCGGGAAACAGTCTTCACTTTTCTGAAAGAATTTTTTTTATCTGGACCATTGCAAATACTTTTGGACGGTTCAGATAAGCGTTGTACCATCCCGTGCGGGTGGTAAGTGTAAGGAGTGATTGGGTCTCTCACAGTAAAAAAAAAGCGAAAAAGATTGAAAAATGAGAATGGAGCCCACCTCTTGATCATACCATAGCCGTGGCTTCCCATCACCACCATATCGACACCCAACTTCTCAGCCATCTGACAAATCACGTCCCTCGGATCTCCACACTCTACCCTCGTCTCCACCTTAACCTGCAATGCAAGCAAGCACACAATCACAACTCTTTTTCGATGTTGACCAATTTACCCATCACCAACCCACAGAATAACAAATGTAGGTACCCACATCATTAACCTCTGTGCAAAGCCTCTTGGCCTTCTCCATCACCGACTCAGCCAGCTCGTTGCCGTACTTCTCCATCGACGCTATTATTTCTGTCGAAAACAAGTACCCTGAAAATCACACACAATTACTAAAACACCATCTTACATCGGTGTTAGCGACCCAATAACAACGAGTGTAACTTTGTTCACTCTCGCTTTCAACTTTATCATTTATGGGAAGTACTTTTTCATGTCCTACTTCGATGACCGCAATGTTCGTTCCGTAACAATTTGTCTTAAAAAGACTATACAAATTTTTTTTCTTAGCCATAAAAGACTAATACAAAAATGAAAACTACTACGATTAGATCAGCCCACTGGATTGGCGATAAAGACCATTTTTTGACCGAAAAAATATACTTTTACCGGTCAAAGACTAGTTTTATTGTCGGTCCAGTAGACTGTCAATAGAATAAAAATAGAAAAGGACCTTACAAAAATGTAGCTTAAAGAAAATATCAATTGACTCAAGAAATTCAGTTATGCTAAATCTAGTTGGAGACAAGAATTGGATTTTTTGTTAAATACTCATCGATATTCGATTGAGCTGAGTTTTTAAATCATATTACACCGATAAGTTGGAGACAAGAATTGGATTTTTAGTTAAGAAATATTCGATTGAGCTGAGTTTTTTAAGAAATTACCTGTTCCGTCCACGGCAGGGTATAGAGTTGGAGGCTGTTTGGAGTAGAGGAGGATGAGGGTATCTTTGGAATTCTCGGCGACGATGTTCTTGAGGCACCACGAGAGAGCGTAGGTGCTCTCTTCGCCTTCGTCGACGGCCACTAGGATCTTGCGCTCTTTCGCTTCACTGCCAGCCATTCGATTCGAAAAAATTAACTGCTTGATCGGACGACTTGGAAATATGCTTGAAGAAATTGAATAATTCTAAGTATAGCCTTTTGGTTTGCGATGGGTTCAGGTTATATATATAGTCGATGGTGGTATTTATTATGCCAGGAATATGGTGGGCAGCTAGAATCTATTGGCGGTTTGTGGTATTTGGGTCCGTGGTGTGTTTTGAAAACAGGGGCTGTATTCTGTTTCTGCATCTCATAGTTTATCCACAACCCAGAGAAATGAATTAGTTTTTTTTTTTTTTTTCCGTCATTCGATATATTTACGGGGAGTTAGTGAGTTAGTCGGGGCCTAGTAGGGATGACAACGGATAGAGTATGGATCGGAGGACCCTATTCTACCTCCGATCCCCAATTGGTAATTTCTCCCCCATCCCCACCTCCATACCCAGAAGGGATAATGGACAATTCACCATACCCGCCTTCCATTGGGATCGGGTAATGGACAATCCACCATACCCGCCTTCCATTGGGGATCGGGTATACTTGGGTAATCCATATCCAAATTAGTGAACAAAAAATAACGATAAGATCTACGAAAAAATAATATGTCCTACAATAACAAAATAAAACCTATTTAAAACAAATAAAATAGAAAGTTATAAAGAAATACAATTCAACAAGAATACAAGATTATATCAAATTTCAACAACTACCATCACGAAACTGTTTTTAACAATTACATATATATACTTTTAATCTAGAACAATATGCACAAATAATACTTATACGCACACTTATATATACACTCATACATATACATTTATATACTATATGAATGCATATATACATACATTCATAAAATAAATATATACTGTGCAACTTAGAATGGGGCGGGTACGGATTTTTGGAGATGGGTATTACAAAATTATACCCGCTCCATATTCTACCGGATATTCTTTAAGTTCCACCATACCCCACTCCTATTGTATGAAAATTTGAGTAATATCCGCCTCCAAATATGCGGGGCGGAGCGGGTATCCAACGGATTTGGGGAAATTGTCATCCCTAGGGCCTAGAAGCTATCCATAGCCCTAAACCCCAAATGCTTCCACTAAGACTCGAACTCTGGTCTCACTTGTGGAAGAATATAACCGCTAGGCTATAAGCCTTTGGTTGAGAAATGAACTAGTTTAAAAAGTTATTTCCAGATGAGGCAGAAATTATGGGGTTTTCTTCACCCATCGTAAATTTCATCGTGCGCTGTGATAATTTGACCCGTTCATTTTATAAAAGTCACAAATTAATATACCCACACTAAAAAAACAGTTTAATCGGACAGCAATAAGTACATCATACTACTTGTCATCCATAGCGGGCGACAAAAAAGAAAAAAAATCTATTGACAGGATCAGTAAGAGTAGCTCTAAGAAGAAAAGCAAAAAAAAAAAAGCTTTCAGATAAGAACAATGGAATTGCTAATCGGGCTTAGTTATGGTTAAGGTGAACTGGGCTTGGGCCCACCATATCATTGAGCTCATTCCCCCGCCCTTACCCAACTACTCTCAAAGGCTCATAAATAAAACCCAACCCATAACATGGCCCACGCTCGACGCCTAAAATGCCCAATAATAGAACCGATACTTTTGGTTTTAAAAAAAGCAGGAATAATGCCAAAACTATTTTTATCGGCCAAAATTGTAATGCATGAAAGATATGTACATTGCACATAAGTACAAACATTTTATGCATTGGAGTTTTGGCACAATTAGAATACAATTAATCATTATTTGGAAAAATATGAACAGCTCTGATCATTTGTTTGGAGCCTAGAGTGGCTTAAATCAATCGATTTGTACATTTTCTATACCCATATTGTATTTATCGTTTCAAAATTACTTCTACTTTTAAAGTCAAAATGACACGAGAATCATTTCATTTAGGCTGTGTTTGGATGACTGAAATCTTGAGTAGGAATATGAATCTAATTACTGGAATTCAAATTCCCAAGAATTTTCTTGGGTTGGAATAAGAATATGATTACTGAGATTCTAATTCCTCAGAATTTTATCTGGGATAATTTTATATTGGTGTTTGGATTAATTCAGTAATCTTACGCGGTAAACAATTATTTTGGAAAGTTATTAAAGTCAACGTTTCATTTTTTATCAGATTCCCACTCAGTATGAGAATGTGATTCCTAATTGAATTATGACCTCATGAATTCATGTTTCTTCCAAGCATTAGAATCAGAAAAGAATGCATCAATTTTCCCATTCCTGTCAAGATGACTGTCATCCAAACACAGGCCAAGTGAAAGTAAATTACTCCAAAGAGTTCGTTGATCAAACTGTTCAATAGTCACACTCTGTTCTCTTCGTTAGCTCCGCCTTCTCCCCAACGGACCTCTCGAGGCTCCCCTCCTCTCTAAATCTCTCCTCCTCAACGGCATATCTTCTCACTCCTCATTCCAAAACCCTGACCTCCCTCCCTCTCTCTCTCTACAGCCACAAAATGCAATCCTCACTCTCGCTTTCTCTCTCCTCGCCTTCTCCCACTGCCAGATCCCACCGCGCCAGTTCTATCGCCGCCGATAACATATTCTTCGCTCCTCGGTCGCTCCAATTCTGCGGCCTCAGAAGGGAAGTTTATAGACCCCATTCAGCTTCCAATTCAGCTAGGCTCGTTGCGGCTTCGGCGTCACACAAGGTATCGGCGGCGTTATCCGGTAATGGAGCTCCTTCGACGGGATTCGACTACGATTTGGTCATAATTGGGGCCGGCGTCGGCGGACACGGCGCCGCACTACACGCGGTGGAGAAGGTATAAAATGCGATCATTTATTATCCCTTGCTCTTTCAATTGACTCGGAATCAAATTATGAGTAAAACCGCAATGGACTGACTGAGTCCAATCATCGACTCAGACTCGTACCAGTTTGAGTTTTACTTAAATTCTTCACCAAATCAAGGGATTCAAATGTTTATTCAAAATTTTGAAGGCTTGTTTTGCTCTTCACAATTTACAACTATTCCATCAATGAAGCTTTTACCAAGTTTGTGCTTACATTTGGGTTTGTCCATCAGAGCACTTCACACCTACCAATGAAGCTTCTGCTCAAATTTTGTACTCAAATTTGGGTAAAAGTTAGGGAAGAGCTGGAGATGCTCTAATTAGGGAGAAAATTTTCAGTGCCGGGTGGGTATTGGCCACGTGGTACCCGCAATGCGATTTGGGAGTCCAAAATACGAGCTTTTACCAAGTGGTTGGGTGAGAGGAGAGAGGGGATCAACCCGGGCAGTGGTTGGGTGAGAGGAGAGAGGGGATCAATCCGGGCCGTCCAAAATACTTTTGGACGGCCGAGATCGTGCTCGGCATGGACACGTGGTACCATTTGGTACCCAAAATTTTTCCCTAATTAGGATTTGTGATTTTGAGTTGATGTTTGTTAAGGAGATTAAGTCATGGTTCATTGCGTGAATTTACTTCAATTCGATTTTTTTATTAAAGGCTTGAATTTGATTTATTTGGCACTGATTGGCAGCTATGATGTCCTAGAAGTTAATCCTTTTCTTTTTCGGTATCTTTTGCTCTTTACTGTACCCTTTTTCTGTGGTCTTTTTTACTTTTTAATTCATCTCTTTTTTTAGTGAGGAATCGCAGAAGTAAGAATGTGAAATTAACTTTGTAAAAAAATCGGTAGTAGAAAAACTGCAAGTTTAAGGTTTTTTTTTTTTTTTTTTTTTTTTTTTTTTTAAATAGTTTATTTATGAAAGTGCACCGTTTTTTTTTTTACAGTCGATAAATCTAAGTTTGGCCTAAATCGCTTTTGATATTGTAGTAGTTTTGTGTTGTGGATCATTCATTTGTCTTGGCAAGAAGATCTAAAAGGTAAAATATATGACCAAAACTCGTAAAAGATTCACCAAAACAAAGAAGGTTCAAGACAAATAGAATTTTTGGATTATTGTTGTCTTTTCTTAATTTTTTTTCAAGTTTGATCTTCTTTCTTTCTTTTTACTTTTTGTCGAACCAAAAAATAGTCCAAAAAAGATTGATTCGAAATAAATAAAACTTAAAAAACTAAACGAAAATGTAACTATGGGGGAGTATGGTTATTGAATTTCTTCTCTCCGTTCAATTTGGAAATGGAGGAATGTAGCAGTTGAATTTCTTTCTTTAATTCAATTTGGAAGTGAAGCTTCATGCAATGACTTTACGTCTGTACCCTGTTGTAAACAACTGCCAAGCGTCACCAACTGTACCATAGTTTCTGGGAATGATTTTCACACTCCAGTTTTCTTTTTTATTATCGGAAGATATAAAACAAGGGTAATTTCTTATTCAATTTTGCGCGAATGGATGTGATCTTGCATTAGATAAGCAGAATAGAATATGGTGTGTGCTTTCTTTTGTTTTATATTCTTTTTTTGTAGTAAACAAAATGGGGTGTGAAAATCAGTCCCTAATCTTGATTATTAAGGTTGACCAATGTTATTGTTATGTAAAATGTAGCAATCAGCCAATCACGTTTTTCAAGAATGCAGATGTACAACCCAACGGTACCCATATGTTACAAAATCAAGAATGTGGGAGTTGATGAGCTAAGATGGACAATAATGAAAACTCCTTAATTTGTTCAAACATGTTCTGTTTTACATTGACTGAAAATTAACTTATACAGAACATCTTATAGTGGATATTAGCCATGCATTCTTTTCGTGTTGAACTCCAAAAAAACTAAGACTCTACTGCTTGTTGGTTGATTTTAAATATTTCTAAAGGTTTTTCAAACTTTAAGGGGCTCTTCTCTGTGTTTTCGTTTTCTTTTTTATCCTTTTTTCCTTTTTGGGATGAGTGACCATTTACCTGTTTCTTGTTAGTATTTTTCGTAGTCAGGTGTTGTCAGAAGTATATAATTTCAGATTTTATATGGTATATCAAAGTAACACCTGGTAATAAAGCTATCTTTCGAGAAAAGGAAACGAAAGGTACTAAATGCTGCTTACTTAAGGCTGCTAGGGTGAATCAGCATAAGCCTGCTAGGGTGAATGAGTTCTTATATTATTTCTCTAACATATGTTCTTGACAGAATTGGGATAACTGTCTAAATAAAATGACCCCTTGCAGGGCCTAAAAACTGCCATCATTGAGGGGGATGTGATTGGAGGAACATGTGTAAATCGGGGTTGTGTTCCTTCCAAAGCCCTCCTTGCTGTAAGTGGCCGCATGCGGGAGCTTCAGAATGAACACCACATGAAGGCTTTTGGTTTACAGGTGAGTTAAAGCCCTAATCTCTTGTTTTACAATGTTGGAAGCTCATGCTTATTCGTGTTGTTCATATACAATGTCATTTTCTTATTGAATAGCTCTATTGTCGTCTTCCTTGTTATATTATAGTCTCCGTTGATGATGTAATTCCTTTTATTGCTTTGTCAAAACAATGATCTTGTTTGCAGTTGCTTGTATTGGGGGTCAAACGCCCTTGCTTTTTAACTGGATTTCAGTCAAAATGTCGTAAATGACACCATGTTGCAGCAGATGGTCTATGGTAGCTGCTAAAACTGGGTCTACATTAATTGTTTTATCATCTTTTTCTCTAAGTGTGCAATTGTTCTTCAAGAGCCAAGAAATTGCTTTTGTTTTTTCTGGGAAGTTAGAGAAGTTGTCTCCATTTTCAATCCTCATGCAATCTTAAGGCATTACTACTCTTAATTGAAGCACTATCACACTTAGGCCTCACAGATGCACCAATAATATCTACCAGAGTATGTTAAAGCACCTCGATTTATTCTTGCTCAGCAGTCGGTGCATAATCTCTGGGGTGGGAGGGTTTCCTACATATCATTTACATGCAAATCATGATGGTGGAGGTAGTGGATTAGCAGTCATTAAATGACTTACCTTCGAAAGGGGGATGTTATATCTCAAATTCACAGCCATCAATTTTTCTATCTTGACAAGGCAGAAAATAGGAAAACCTAATTTATATGATGACCCAAATGATTTGAATGCCAGGTTTAGTGCTTTCTTTCGTTATGGCTTGCATTGTTGTGGCTCTCATGAATTATTACTCTCACAAGGGATTTTGGGTAACACGTGAACTTTAAAATGGTTAGATTCATGTCTTTTCTGTTTTTTTTTGCTGCAAAGTCATACAAAACAATTTCTTTACAACGATGGTAACCCTCACACCAGTCACTGTTTGCATGTTCAAAATATTTAGGTCTTGTTCTCCAATAGATTTTAGGTACATAAAATCTCACATTTTATGATACTTCAATCTCAACACATAAAATGTAAATGTCATTTTATGAGATTTTCATAAAATCCTCCTAAAACCTATAGGAAAACTACTACATTTTATCAGTTGGAAAAACAACTTCATTTTATCACCTCTCCATAAAATGCCCATTTTATGAGATTTTCATAAAATCTACCTAAAATCTATTGGAGAACAAGGCCTAATAGACTATAGTTCTGTTATATGTTGAGCGGATACGTAATTCTGTTGTATGTTAAGAGGGTTCCTAGAAATTTGTGTGATCATTTTATAACTGAGAAAGTCCTTCACCATATTCCTAAGCATCGTTGGACATCATGGAAGGTTATCCTCTGTGTTCATGTTCATAGTGGATAAAAAATTCATGTTTCTTCGAATGCGGTTGGATACCACGTTGTCTACTTAGTGCATAAGCTTGTTGGGTAGAGCAGTAAGTTAACTGTTTGTCTCAATTGCACTTGGAACTAACCTATTTGAATTATTCATTGGTTCATTAACAGACATAGTCATAATCTAACCCTCCCCTTTCTACAGTAACAGCATTTTCCATGAACATAAGATTCCATAGAGATCCATAATCCGGGTAGATCTCATCAGTTTACAACTTTTAGCGAACCTGAAGATTCATTGGTCTTTTTGTTCCTCCAGTTTTAGTAACTCTTGAAGTTTCAAAAGATGTATACTGCTATTCTATGCGCACACCTTTTCCAATTATTTTTGTGATCTATTTTCTCATTTGGTTCATACATGTTCAGATCTCCGATCACTTTAGCATTTCCCTAGCTGAAGTTCTGTGCCCTGGTTTGGCATGCGATTACACACATGTAGCTTATCAATCAAGTTAAATTTATGCTGCTTTCTTATTTGATGACAGGTCGCAGCTGCTGGTTATGACAGGCAGGCAGTTGCTGATCATGCAAGTAATCTTGCCTCAAAGATCCGAAGTAACTTGACCAATTCACTAAAAGCTCTTGGTGTTGATATATTGACTGGTGTTGGTACAATTGTGGTATGTTGGATTTTCTGGAAGTTCCCTTAAGTGGAAAGATGCTATAAATTCAGTACCATTACTTTTATGCACTTTACAGCTATCGTGTAACTACTAGAGCTCGAAAGGAGTACTCCTATGATTGATTGTCTGTCTTCCATGGATGCATTCAGGGTCCACAAAAAGTGAAATATGGGACGGACAATGTAATAACTGCAAAAGACATAATCATTGCTACTGGTTCTGTACCCATGGTTCCTAAGGGAATTGAAGTTGATGGTAAGTTATTATTTCTTTGTCCATCTACTATTATCAGTTCAATTCTAGAGAAGACAATGCTGTAACTTATAAATAGCTTCTGTGAGGTAACAGACTCGAACTGTAAACTGCTTAGGCAAAGCGTGGGTATTGCTGTCAATGATAAAGTAGTATTTTCATTTCCTTTGGCAATCATATTAATAATGCATGAGTGGGTATTGTGGCACATTTCTGAGCATGCTGAGTATTGCATGATACAAATACTAAATGGGTCTGCTTATCTGAATTGGCTTGAATTTCTGTGATGTCATACTCAATATAGATAAGAGAGCTTGAGTTCAATATAGATAAGAGAGCTTGAGTAATTGTGCCATTTTTTACGATATTGGTATATAAACTACCGACTTTTTTTTATGACAACTTTCATACGAGGAAGAAATTTTTTTGTTTTATATTTTACTTGATACTGGAGCATGTAGTCACAAAAAGTGACCATATTGGCTCAGAACATGTGGTGTCCATTTATGACATTTCCTTCTAAATTCGTTATGTAATAGACTATTGTCCTTGTGGTCATGACATCATGAAATTCTCGTTGGCATTCAGGTAAGACTGTAATAACCAGTGATCATGCACTCAAACTGGAATTTGTTCCTGACTGGATAGCTATCGTAGGAAGTGGTTATATTGGTCTTGAATTCAGTGATGTGTATACAGCACTTGGAAGCGAGGTAAGCATGGTTTATATTTTTTGATGAACTTCTTGTGAAGCTAATTTGACTTAAATTAGGAATACTGTACCTGCTCTCAATTATCTTCTGACAACTAGAGGATGAAGAAGTAGCTAACTTTCAGAGAGATTAGAAACTAATTGTTTTCCCAACTTATTCCTTAGAAGCATTCCATTAGTACTCAGTCCACCTCTCTCCAGTAAAGTGCACTACTCTAGGAAGCATTAACTATCTTAGGCAGGATAGATGAGTTTGTACTAATAAGTGTCATAGCATCCCTGTAAGCAGCAATGGCAGGCCCAAGACTACGTGTTCGCCTTAAGCTTTTCTATAGAGTCATGTTTCAACATCTGGCCCTATCTGGGTTCAAGTTTTTTGTTCAACAACATTTATCTCGTGCTCTCTTCTTTTCCAAATCAAAATAGTCCACTCTCCATTTGACCTTGATTACTGTAACGCGGGAGCGAGGGCAGATAGAAGATTTTAAGGTTGGAAGGGTCTATAAGAGAGCATAAATATTTTATGATCTATAGATTATAGTTTTCAGTTGTAGAATGTTTTAAAGTAGGAAATGAGTATTGGAGATTGGTGTGAGCAGGAGATTAGTTTGTATAAAAATAAGTAGGAATCATGTAAATACTGAGTGCTAAAGTTTATTTCAGTTAAATTCTTTTTCTCTTATCGTATGGTCGCTGACTTGCTTGAAATTTTCTCTTCATTGGCATCTCTTCCTTTGTTTCTATGGGATTCATTCCTTCAGAGGTTCTATCCCATTGGGAATCTGATGATTCCCACTAGATGGTAGCAAGGTTCTTGGTAGATTCATCCTTTGAAGAGCGGGAGCGAGGTTCCAGAGCAGTATTCGTCCTCCACAGTAGATGGATCCTGCGACTGACCTTATATCCCCTTTGGTTTGAGATTCAATCCAGATTTCAGCAACCATTTTGGATTGTCATCTTAGGTTCTGTAACACAAATTTCTTAAGTATTAGCTCAGGCCATGTTTGATCGTTGAACTCTTCGTCCTAAGATTTTGAGGACTGAGGAGTAAGCATTGTTAGTCCTGGACATCCAATCCAGATAAAAGCACCCGATCAAAACCAAAAAGCACCAGTCTAATTACCACATTATTTGCAGGTCACCTTTGTTGAAGCTCTGGATCAGCTTATGCCTGGCTTTGATCCTGAGATTGGGAAATTGGCTCAGCGGGTTCTCATAAATCCTCGGAAAATTGATTATCACACTGGTGTATTTGCAAGCAAGGTGCTTTTTGGCCCAATATCCACTTCCCTGATTTTATTTTGCATGGCAATATCCCACGGATATATTTCAATTTTTTGAACTTGTTTTTCTCATTTGGTTTTCCTTTTTCCCTCCTGCTTGATGCAATTTTGTTAACAGATTACACCAGCAAAAGATGGAAAGCCTGTAACTATTGAGCTTATTGATGCCAAGACGAAGGAACTAAAGGATACTCTGGAGGTAAGTCATAAGCATCTAATAGGCAAATACTGTAGTCCGGTAATATTTTTGTATCAAACTTGTCCTTTCATGTTTTAATTTTTTTTTTTCTATTTGTTTGTTGAGGTAAATGGGCAGAAATCTTCATCTCACAATCCTAACCATGTTGTATTGTGGTCTTAGTCTAGCACTGTTCCATTCTTTGTCATCAACTTTGTGTGAGTTTTTCTATTGCTTCTGCCCAAATAATTAATGATTGAGCTTTATTTTGCGTAATCTTCAACTTGAGTCTGGTGCTGCAAGCAAGAACTCCGTGCTTGAGCTTTGAGATTTCATTTACTAGTAATATATTATGAGAACAAATTGAAGGGGAAGTGATTATTAAATTCACTCACCACTGCTCAAGTATTTGCTCTTTATTTATTTAGAATAGCTCTTGCATTTTATAATTCTGTTGTTGTCATTTCCAGTTTATTATCACTGCTTTACAAGCAAGGAATTAGGATTTATAAATGACTTGCAATGTTAACACACAATTAAGGATTTCATTTCCTCCTATTTATACTACTATTCTATGGAGTCTTGCATGTTCTCTTTTAATTGTTCTCATAGCTATCTTGTGACTTTCTAGTCTAGCATAACTAAGAACTGTGCCATGTGCTGCAGGTAGATGCTGCTCTCATTGCGACGGGAAGGGCTCCGCATACAAAAGGACTTGGTTTAGAAAATGTAATTGAATTTGGACACTTAAACGTTTCAATCGACCAATTGTAACGTAACTTTCCAAGTGGTAATTAGTGTAAGCCAATACTTGGTTCATTTGCAGATTAATGTAGAAACTCAACGCGGGTTTGTTCCTGTTGACGAGCGCATGCGCGTAATTGATGCAAATGGAAAGCTGGTCAGTCATGAGTTTCCCTTCATTTGTCTTATGTTGTTTGGTTATATTTTTATTTCTGACACGTGTTTTAATTAGTAGGTTCCTCACTTATATTGCATTGGTGATGCTAATGGGAAAATGATGCTTGCTCATGCTGCAAGTGCACAAGGAATCTCTGGTAACGATTATATGTTCTACTTCATCGACCATTCAATATTTGTTCATCGTTGCAATTAGAATTTCATGAGTTGACTCCTGGAATTGCTTTATTAATAGTTGTTGAACAAGTTTCTGGAAAGGATCATGTGCTGAATCATCTGAGCATCCCGGCAGCTTGCTTCACTCATCCTGAAATTAGTATGGTTGGATTAACAGAGGTAAGCTGTGACTTCACAAATTTTCTGTTCTTCTGCCTGTATATCATTCCTTAAATGTTTTTTACATAATGTTGTATGACTTGCATTTTTTACAAATTCAAACATACAACTTAGGTGAAATTCTTTTAACCATATGTCTAAAAACCAAAGAGTCTAAGTTAATTCTTTATGTGTCTTTGTAGTGCATCTTGTGCTTGCAGGCTGCAGCTGGATCAGCTAATGTAGATTTATGCTGATATACAATGTCTAATTAAAAAATCTTAAAGAATGTATGTACCCGGAAGGAATTGTTTCTTTCTAGAAATTTTTAACTTCCATAGCCCAGAAACCAGAAGTTTGCTAAATTCCATTTCCCATTGGCTTTCGATTTCGGGAGGAAGCCAATTTAGTCTTGGAGGAACGAGAAACAGCTCTTATCCTCTAGTTACCTTCCTTTATCATGCATACATGGAGCTAAACTCTGAAGATAAGTTTATCTTTTGCCTCATCGATGAATTTTTTCTACATCTCCACATAATTTTTCAGTGTGCATCAGCAGTGTTTCTTGCTTGAGTTCATGAAATAGTTTTGAAGCAGTCCTAATCTTCCTGGCATCCGTCTCACATGAAAAGCTTTGTTTCGACATGTTTGTGAAAATCCTAATGCAGTAGTTCTTAAGATTCTAGTTTTGATTTTTGCAGCCTCGAGCAAGAGAAAGGGCTGAAAAAGAAGGATTCGAGGTCAGTGTTGCCAAGACTAGTTTCAAGGCTAACACGAAAGCCCTTGCGGAAAATGAAGGGGAAGGAATTGCTAAGGTGATAAACCTACCTCCTTTGTCCTTTGGACGTATGGTGTGGTTGATGGTCTCGTTTTTGTTTTTTCTTCTTTGGGACTATTGTGAGTTTTCTCAAAGTATGAAGTTGCTTGCTTACCAATGTTTACTGTTTGTGCAGTTGATTTACAGACCTGACACTGGAGAGATTCTTGGAGTTCATATTTTCGGATTGCATGCTGCAGACCTTATACATGAAGCATCCAATGCAATTGCTATGGGAAACAGGATACAGGTACTACTTCGCCTTTCAACTGGCATGTTTTCACACATACCGGAAGGTACTGTGTGAAAAATCTTAAAGCTTAAATTAACTGAAAGCTTGTAACTTCTTTATTCACAAACCGATAAGCATATACATAATACAGATATTTGAGTTCCTGGTGGCAACATCTAGAGGCTGGAGCAATTTCCCCACAATCTTTGAACTGATTTTAGGAATACTATTGTTAGGGAGCTATTTGAACATCTAAAACTAGATAAATTTTGAAGGACAATTGATGTTCTAGCCTTCTTTTTCGAAAAATACAAAAGAAATGGCTTGGGGCAATTTAAACATGTCAAGATACCTTATCACCTCGAGTTGTATGTGGACAATAGAGCAGTGTTGGATAACAATGCTTCCTCTTCCGTCAAGAGTGTTCTGATTATCTGATCTTGTCACATGGATGGCATGATTGAAGAAAAGGAAGCCTCTAGAGTACTTTTCTCTAAAATCATTTAGTAAGTTCGCCTTTTCTGGGAGGAATGCTTTTAAAACAACAGTTGAATCACTTGAGGACTGGGGGGACCACCCATTGGCTTTCCTCTTCTACCTCCTATCTTGTATATTCTTGTTTTTTTTATGAAAGCAGCCTTTCCATTTTTTCTTAGTTTTTGCTACTAGTATATCAATTGGTATATCTTTTATGCTGCAGGACATAAAATATGCTGTACATGCACACCCGACATTGTCTGAAGTGCTTGATGAACTCTTCAAATCAGCCAAGGTAAGCTGTCCAATCCTTCTATGATAGAGGACATACAGGTACAAAAGTTGATTTACAGCCAGGGTGAATTATATGCTATGCAGTCTAAGTTCCAATCGGCAAGATGGTTCAGAATGATTAAGTCTAATTTTTTAGATTAATAGGTTAGCAGTTGACATAATTACCCATGCGATAAGTTTATTTTTAGTTGGCCAACTAAGCAATTCATCAGATACTTAAACATCATCCAGCTTGTCGATCTCTAGTTTGGAAATCTTGGGCTATGTTTGGAATTTTTTGAAGAAAAGAGGTGAAAGAAGTGATACCGAAGGTTGTGGACCATTAAGTGATTGGTTCAATGGCACGTGTTTAGAGTTCCTCGCTCAATGCTTGGAACAGTCTCCTTACTCTTTCATGCCCATAGCACACAATGGGACCTTAGCTTCGGCTTCACCATAGGGGCAGTCCCTGCAGATGGCTATGGCCTATGTGGTGCTGAGGGCAATTCTCTTTGGTGGATATGTGGAGTGACCTCTCATTATACTATTTAAAGCACCAACAAAAGAAGGTTAGACGAAAATCCAGTCTCCCATTAGTCGCGACTACACTCGGTGTTTTTTTGTTTAAATTAGGAATATTTGTAAAAAATAAAACTTAAGTTGAAAATATATGGGTTTAGTTTTCATAGGTGAGTATTTATACCAAATTCAATTTCAAGATCCAAACATAGCCTTAGGTAAGACAGCCAAATGTTTGTAAACCCCTTACATGTGTGCATGTACGAATTGCAGGTAAGGAGGAAAGTCTCCTTAGGTCCTGAAGTGAGATTCCCTATCATTTTTCACGGGTATATAAGACTACCCATTTGGCTCTTTTTGCTGGAAATTCGATGGTTTAAAATTTAAGACTAAAAGTTGTCTTTACTTTTGAATGAAGAGGCATCATATCAAACTTGAGCGACATGGCTTTTCATGAAGAGTCATTTGAAGTCCTATAGATATAGGACCATCTCACACTTGATTTTGTGCTCTATTTTATGATCATTGAGCGGCCTATTATAGATCGATGTGAACATCACGAACTGTCCCATAACAGAACTAGTCATTGCTGCTACCCACCCCTCGTTGTCTTTTATGAAGTAGCAAACTAAAAACATTTTGATTTTAGACATGAATTCAGCTCTCTTATGTGGATCATTAGCATCAGTAGCCCTTTTGATTCTCTCTTTCTTCAACATTACTTTCTTACTGTTTTTTGGGCAATACAATACATTCTTGGTAATCCCCAGCTTCCATTGATCGTGCAACGCGGAGACACTCTGTAAAAGTATGTGTTGCACCTTGTAGTCGTACTCAACCGTCATAACATATCTGAAGGGAAGGAAAATATGATTTTAGGGCTGTGACACTAACATTGATCTCACAAACGACTTTTCTATCTCGTATCTACAATACTACTTGATTTTGTTGCTCGAGTCAACAATTTATTTGTTTAGGTTACTAATTTGTGATTATGAAAATTAGTTGATTTATTGTTAATTTGAAGTGTAAATACCCAACAATTGCTCCCCATTAACATTTAACAGCACCTCATCTTTCCTGTTCTCTTGCAATAACTTCTTCTTACGAGCGAGAAAAATAGATATGGTGAATAATGCATAGTCATTTTATGGTTTGCTTCTTATGATGCCAGGTTAAAGTTGACATTTCTAGTCCAGTTGGTGAAGCAGTTGCAGTCTAAGCTTCTCGGCAAGGTATAATGTATATGCATACGTGATTTTGCAGGGAGTTCCGTATAAGCCGCAAATTGCCTCCAAATATGAGAAGAAAATTAGCACACAAACTGAAGTATCTTATGGGGACGTAGCTTCTGCTCTTCTTCGTTTATCGTAACGTTGATTTTGTGTCATTCACAATAAGAACCTTCTGAGTTTTGGGTACTGCTTCGGCAACCGGTAATTGGTTTTCATAGCATTTGAGCTGTTAACTTATGTAGTTGGATGAATCATCGAAATGTTTCTTTTTTTCGTTTTTTTCGAAACAGAGAACTTCATTGATTGCAAAGCAAAAATACAAATACAAGGAGTAGTGCATTAGCCAAAACAAACGTAAGTTGAGCTGGAACTGGCCACAAAAACATACAGACTAAACTGAAAAGTAATACTGGTAGTAAATACTTAGTCCTTGTTTGGAAGGGATTTTGAGAACCGGTTTTCAAAACCCTTTTTGAAATCCCAGATGGGATTTTGAGAACCGGTTCTCAAAACCCTTTAAAAAATAAAAAGGCAGAAAACACATTTGGGAAACCGAACAATGGAGGGTTTTCGAAACCCGGTTCCAAAAACCCAAATGAACAAGCCAGCTTGTCGCTATGCCAAAATGGAGCCAGAATGTCAACTCTGGCGTCAATGCTTGCCTTATACCGAATTGAACTGTTTGATGCAAATGATAATAAAGCAGGACCAGGCTGCTCGACTTGTACCTTATATATTTCGGGGGTCTTGTGTTTTTTTGGTACCATCGAAGCCAAAACATTTTTTTCCGATAAATCAACTAATAGGAAGGGCATAATAAAGTCGGGAGCATCTTCAAACCTTACTACTCCCTCCGTCCCCATTTAATGGTCCTTTATGGGAGTGCGTGACACTTTTCAATTGATTATATCTTGTAATTTATAATGTTTTAGGTAATTCTAAAAACATTGTATTATAGGATTAGTTGAGATCTATCAAACAAAATTCATATTGGATATAAAATTCATTACTGGGACTATTAAATGGGAACGGAGGGAGTATTGTGTTTTTGAAACAAAAACTAGCAATGCAACAATTCAAAATGACGTCAATGGGATGCGAAAATTGTCTGTGACTGAAATCAACTTTATGGTCTCCGATGAGTCGATGACTTCGTAAGATTTTGCTATGCATGTCTGCGTCTCTGCCAATATTTCTACGCAGAGGAGTAGGAGTTTAGTATTTGACAAACCAGCAATAAATTGTCACATATAATGTGGAATGACAACCCAAATGCCCAGTGCCCTGTCTGATGGCACCATCACAATTTTACCATCCTTTTGTTATATTGGGACTCCCACTCGGTGTACCCATGGTTGGGCTCAAACTTTAAAGTGCAAGTGGTGCGGGCCATGACCGAAGGAAATATGGTAATAAGTATAGAAACTGATTTGGGTCTCTAGGCCTTCCCTCCCTGATACCTTTCGGCTTTGACTTGGGGGCATGGTTTTGCAGCAAAACGTTCATGTAGCTCCTCAGTTCTTGAAGGTTTAGGAGGTCACTGTTTCAGTGGTATTTTGAAAGCAGCCACTTTATGCATATTGTCAAAGGTTAGATTTGTCTCTAATTATTCTTGCTCGTACCTCCAATGGTTGGGGACTAGATGAATTCTGTTTTGTTGTTGTTGTAGTGCGGAGGTCAAGATTTGAGTGATGGTGGGTCAAATGTGACCTCGCTAAAATTGAGAGGGTGTTGGTGAAATTTACCCTTTTTTAAAGAGACGACAAAACGACATTACAAAAAACAAAGGAAAATTACATAATTGATTGATGTGTGTGTTGTTGGCTCGTGGCGTGGTCCATGCACACCAAAATTAATTCAATGCTTGTACCCAAAAAAATATATATATAATACTCTAATTCAACGCTAGGAAATGATTTTCACCGAAAAGTTCCAATAATGAAATCTAAACGGTTCATCTGATACACCAACGGTCCAGAACCTCTTGATGACACTATAATTACTGTCCTCAAATTCTGATTGGTCAATTGAAACACAACTGCCAATTACCGGTAACACCAACCCACAGCATAGAAATTTCACTTCAACCCCTTGCAGTATGGGATCGGTGCAGATTAATCCCTACCATCAAAACTACTACTGTAGCACATAATCTTCACGTGGTTATATATATAGTGGATTAAAGTGCACATTACATTAGTTTATAGAGAAGGGCAAAATTATTGTGATAACCTCTTTATGTGTTGTCTCCCTCTCTCTCTTATGTATGTAAAGACATTTATATTACAAAGCCTATTTCGCTTCTCCCGCTCTTAATCATCGTTCTTTTTCTCATTCTTAATTTTTACTCTCGTATATTTTCGTAACTATAGATATTTTTAAGAGGCATTTTCACGTAGTCGCTTTTGCTCATGCTCGCGCACACAAGTCACACATCATGTGACTTAGTCGAGGACCATGGTTGATGGAGGTGGGATGGCGATAAGCTAAAGTTATGTTTGGTGTGGTAGCTTTGAGTAAAATTTGAGAAGGAAGATAAAATTGCAGACAAAATTATATTTTTGCATTAAAGTTGGGCTCTTTCTTCTTTGTCTACACACTCAATGTAAGGAAAATTATTCTTTGCTCTTGAAGCAATGCTCTGCTCTCTCACTCCCATATATTTGTGTGAGAGAGAGAAGCATTGCTCCAGGAGCACTGAACTATTTCTCTATAGGCACACGTCATTTAGTAGTGTTAGTTTGAACAAATACAAGACGATGCATTTTAGGCTCTGTTCTTCCTAGTATTTTCTTCGGTGTCACTTGCTTTTTATAATTTCTTACTTATTTTTTCGGCAAAATTTTTAGGAACAATAAAAATGAACCAAAGTTTAAAAAAATGCAGTTAAGATGCTACTCCATTTGTCCCTTTTTAAATGTGTTACCTGGAAATTTCAACTATTTATCTCTCACATCAACTTTTACAACTTTTACATCTACTTTCCATTACTTACACTTGTCAATATAATAATACTCATTAACTTTTTAAAAAGGAATCTACTTTTAATGGCAAACTAGGAAATGTACCTACTAACTTTTTAAAACACACATTTATTAAGGGACAACCCAAAATAGAAATGTACACATTATAAAAGGGACAGAGAGAGTACTAATTAAAGACAAAACAAGAAAGTTGTTTTAAATTTTTGTGATTTTTCAGACTTCTCTTGTTGAGATGAATAACTAACCTAAAAAATATTATGTAAATTTAACAAAGATTCGAAAAAAGATGAAAAATATTTCAAAACAATAATATAGAAAGAACAATGCATTGTAGTCCAACCATATAGGAATTACCGAAGAGCTTTGCTCCGTACACACAATTTCGAACCCATCCTTCATTAATGTGGAGTTCCACAATCTATTTAAACAACTTGAGGCATTCATTTATAGAACGTGCAAATCAGTTATACAAAAGACCGGATTAATCGGATATCGATTAGTGCTTGATTTAAATCTATTAATTAACGGAAGGAATTTTAGCGATCATTCTTCTCAAGGAAAATATAAAATTTTAGTTTGCTACTAATGTTCGATCAACTTAATTATTTGCATCCTGAATATTCGTGTCGAGATCTACAAAATACTCCCGAACCAATTGAATTGTCAAAATAAACCCCAAAGGATTGACAAAGTGGTCTTGCCTCCCACATAAAATCTCAGGTTTGATTCTCCTTCCCAGCAAACTCTTGGAGTCACTGGGATCATGCCCGGTCGTTACTTCTAGCACCCCGGGATTAGTCAAGATGTGCGAAAGCTGACCCGAAGATCCGGTTATCGAAAAAACAAAAAATCGAATTGTCAAAATAGGTGTGTAGCCGAAAATGCAATATGAAAAACCTCAGCGACCGGTTAAACAAGTTAACGGTGTCATCTCATCACCCGGTCCCCATTTTACAACACAAACCACTGAGAGGGGGAGAGAAATGCCAAATTGCCTAGGTCTCGATTCGATCTCTATTTATAGACAAAAAAAATTACACAAATACTGTATAACGCTTTCTCTCTCTACAAGTACCAGCGAATCGGGATATTCGTCGTTGAATCCATCGAGAGATTGCGAACCACTGTGTTCGTAGATCGATCGATCTGGTTTTGGTTTGATTTGATTTAATTTCAGTTTTTCTTTTTCCGAGGAATTAATTGTTAGGATCGGAGATGTTTTTGGTGGATTGGTTCTATGGAGTGCTTGCATCGCTCGGTCTGTGGCAGAAGGAGGCTAAGATCTTGTTTTTAGGGCTTGATAATGCGGGCAAAACGACGTTGCTTCATATGTTGAAAGACGAGGTTGTATATCTTTGTTTTTCTATATCGATTCATGAGTTCATGCTCTGTTCTGTTCTGTTTGTTTGAATTGTTTATTTAAAGGTTTCTGTTTGCTTAAATTTTGGGATTTAAAGATGTAGACGGGGAAAAACTTGAAGATAAATTGAAATGATAGGATTAATTTTAGAAGATGTGGTATAAAGATGTGTAGTTTATGGAGTATCTCTTTTATGAGAACTTAAATCAGCTAAGCCAAATAGCTAAATTAAGTATTTTTATTGAAGGATTTGGTTTATTGGTGTCCAAGGTAATGGATTTTTGAGGACGCTGTCAAGATATTATTTTTGAAGACATAAGCTTTGGCGTTATGCAATGGTGGTTGCTCCTTAGCTGGAATAGTTTTCGAGAATTTGAAAATTTCATATTGTTCTTGCTTAAAAATGGGTTCTTTCTTTGAGAAATTCTTGAAAACAAGTTTCATAGCCCGCCAACAGAACTGATATTTGTGGTAAGTGTTATTAGAAACTTGTTTTGCAACAGCAAGCAGACGGAGTAAACTATTACCTGTATCACCCCGGTGTTGTTTTCATTTCCCATACAGAGCAAGTCCTGGTTACTCACTTATTAAACATTGAGCTAATATGTTTGTTATTGATTGGGATCTTGACAGAGATTAGTTCAGCACCAGCCGACACAGTACCCGACATCAGAGGAGCTGAGCATTGGGAAAATCAAGTTTAAGGCTTTTGATTTGGGTGGTCATCAGATTGCCCGCAGAGTCTGGAAAGATTACTATGCCAAGGTAGTTTTTTGGCAATTTATAATTTTTTGTCCTTTTTATTTTTATTTTTATTTTTATATATTGGTATACTTGCAATATCATTAAAACTTCGTTGTATTGACCATTACCGTTGACTAATCACGAACAGATTTTCTTTTGGTTGCTCCTGGGTACGAAATTGACGTGTTTGATTTTATGTGATTTCTGTGGTGGTGCATTATGTACAAGCTTAATCGCTCTGTGTATTTTAAGGGAACGTCATATGTGGTTTATTTTTGTTCCTCATTCAGTGCCTTTGGTAACTATGCGGCATTAATACAAAAGTGCACTGCATCCTCCTTTTCTAGCATAGGTGGCACACATAATGTGTGTGCAAACCCCAGTTGATTACTTCCCAAACAATTATATAGGGTGTTTTTTTTTTAACGTGAAAGTGGGTGTAAACTTAGATTTAGGATGGGTAGTTTCGAATTAGTAATTTAGTATTTTGGCCGTGCTATGGCCCAAAACATTTTAAGAGTAAATATGTAATGTTTAAGGGACAATTTAGGCAACCAAAATTTTTATACAGCTCTTCCTTTATGTAGTAGAATAGATTTGCACATTGAAAGCTGTGTTCCATGGTGCCAAGGTTTCAGTCATACCGTTGTAAAAGGAAGTATATTTACATGCTGGGAATATTGGTATTTGATTTAATAGGATGTGCAAGGTGGTGCTCCTTTCGCACTTCTCTGATGCCCTTTATAATGTACTTGCTAATAAAAAGAAAAAGGAATTTTGCTGATGGGCCACTCTGACTCAGTGCATAAGTTTTTGCAATTATGTGCTGTATGCATCTCAGTATCTCACTTTAGACGCCCATCTAACTTGAATATTGATAAGCACACATTGTTCATGATAGTGGAATGGGACATGTGGCATTTTCATGTTTAGGCCCCTCCCTTTCTTGACACCCCACACATTAGGAGAATATGGGACATGTGGCATTTTCATGTTTAGCCCCCTCCCTTTCTTGACACCCCACACGTTAGGAGAATATTATCTTTAAATATTTTTGTGTCTATTGATGTCTCATTTTTAATTGCTGCCATTGGGGAAAAACATATTTTCAAATACTCAGAAAGACTTCTATTCCATCATTTCTTTTTTACATGAGCTCAACCAAGGATAGCCTTGCGTATGAGAGACAATTCCTTCGCTAGATTCGAATCAGAGAGAACCAGAAAGAGGACAAAATTGACAACTACCCTACCTGCATAATCTTCATGCACTTGTGATTGCTCTTTATTCGGCTTCCACTCTTTCTAGGATTTTATTTCCGCCTTCATAATCCCAGATAAACAATTCTGTGTTTAGCTGATTCATGGAAGGCGGACATCGACATTGGGAGTTCGCTGATGACACCTTTTTTGTTACTAGGAGGTGTTCTAATAGTACCTTACCAAACACATCCTTTCTTGCAAATCTAACTAGTTTGTTATTGCATGTAAACTCTTAGCATGAAGTATCGAGTTTTCCCTCTAAAGATGTTCTTTATCCCTAGGACTCACTCTTTTTTTTTTTTATGCCTTACAACGTGTTGGGATAATCTCGTTATAGTTGAATTCACTCCTGGACGCCATGACCAGTACCCTAATGCTCCAATGCTTTGTAATTCGCAAATTTTGCACTTGTCACATAAGTGTGCTATTCCGCATGTGCATTTACGCTTTTCGACTTCTTTCAGGCTTTTAGCCATTGCCTGTGCCGTCGACAGTGACAACATTTTGCATATTTGAACCACCGAAACATCTTACGGGAAAGCATAGATTGATAAATTTTTTAAAGAAGTTAGCCGAATCATTAACAAAATTTGTTTCCTTCCTGGGTAAAAAAAACTGCATGGAGATTAGGTTCTTTCCTCTTTTGGCTTGAAATACTATGTGAACATATTTTATGGTTTCATTTGGATGATACTTCACTACGAGATTGCATAGACCCTTTTTTTGTGGTGTGCTTGATGATTTTAATTTTTTGATATGTATTCGGTAATCATTATTACAAGTGGAAATGATCGGAGATTCGTTTATGGTTCCATGTTGCCATCTAAAAGTTTTCACTTGCATAAGAGGGGGTAATACATTAAAGTTGTTCTGAGCCGTGTAAGAGGTTGATAGTTTTGATTGGTTTTGTGTAAGGCATTTATCTGTCTGAGATGGAATTAGTTTTGGTCTGCTGCAGTCTGCATAAGAGGGGGTTATTCATTAAAGTTGTTCTGAGCCGTTTAAGAGGTTGATAGTTTTGATTGGTTTTGTGCAAGGCATTTCTGTGTCTGAAATGGAATTAGTTTTGGTCTACATGTTCTGTTTATGGAAGCATAGGGGTTTTGATGTATCTTATGCTACATGTATCACACTCGGATAAAGGTGTTGGATCTGCCAACATGTTTAGTTGGACCTTCACCTTGCAAGCATATTTTGTGATTCTGACTTACCATGAACTATATCCGTAAGAGCTCATATATTATGCATCAATTGCCCTAAGCCACCTAGTAAACACCATTTACCTTAGAAAAATTGTGGTATGTGTTGAGGAGCAGTGGTATTTTGGCGTTTCCCCTCTTCCCATACCCTTGGAATGGAGGTTCGATGGTCCACCACTTAGACAAGTGTGGTACAGGGTGTGCTTTTGCAACATGTCATTTTTTTTTGTACTTAGGAAATAAACATGTCATTTAGTCATTTGACCTACAGTTGTCTTACATTACTGTACATGTCACCCCGGCCTGGGTTAGGTGCAAGTCCAAGTAAACTCCAAATTGCTTGGTTGTATCTAACTATTGTGCCATTCTTGTGAATGAAGGTGGATGCTGTTGTCTACTTGGTGGACGCTTTCGACAAAGAGAGATTTGCCGAGTCAAAAAAGGAACTTGATGCTCTCCTCTCTGACGAGTCCTTGGCCACTGTTCCCTTCCTGATTCTAGGCAACAAGATTGATATCCCTTATGCTGCTTCGGAAGACGAGTTGCGTTACCACATGGGTCTGACAGGCGTCACCACAGGGAAGGGGAAAGTGAACCTGGCAGACTCTAGCTTTCGTCCACTTGAGGTGTTCATGTGCAGCATCGTCCGCAAAATGGGCTACGGGGATGGCTTCAAGTGGGTTTCTCAATATATCAAGTAATAGGAATCAGGTGGGAAATATATGAGATTTGGTTTCAGAGGTTTTACGTGTTATTTACTTGCTCGTTCTTGAATTGGATCTGTGTTGTCTGTTTAAAATGTCAATGTTGGTCGCATGTATTTCCATTTTTACAGTTTTCTAGGAAAATGATAAACATGTGACATGCCCCGTTCTAGTATTTTTTGTGATGTGGTGCCAAGTGATGTATTATGCCCATTGAAGGAGAGCAACTTCAGTGTTTTCCGCTGTAGACTGTATTTCTACCTGGACATTTTTTTATGGGGGTTAGCGTTTCCTAAGAAATAATAGCTACGTCAGTTTCTTTTTCGAGGAGTACTTAGGAAGTGAATGATATTGTGAAGGTTCTGCAATGTTATGTTCGGTTCGGGTCATTGTTGTCGCAACAGTAGGTTGATCGATGGATGCCGTTTTGTCAAATTGAGTTCTCTTGGCATATTTTCTTTGCAACGCAATGAACTTGTGAAAGTGGAATAGTGTTGGTATAGTGTGTTTTTCAGAAAGATGCAAAATGGAACCATTCTTTCACGGTGCTAATCTAAGTATTCTAACAATACTATCTTTCGCAATGTTATTAATCTCCTCCGGTCGATGAAAAGAGCAACAGGCTGAGTGTTGTTCCAATATCATCCATTTCTTAAGAATCTCTAATCCTTTGGCTGATATGGCTTAATTATCTGGAGATTTGTGATCTTCAGTTTATCTGGGTGTGTATGTAATTGTGGTGTTTGATGGGTTTATATACTCCCCCTCCGTCCCTTTTATAGTGTGTACATTTTCATTTTGGAATGTCCCTTAATAAGTGTGTTTTGAAAAATTAGTGGGTACATTTTCTATTTTGCCTTAAAAGTAGATTTCTTTTTAAAAAGTTAGTGGATATTATTATATTGAGAAAAGTAAGAATTGGAAAGTAGATACAAAAAGTTATAAAAATTGATGTGAGAGAAAAATAGTTGGAATTCCTAGGTAACACGCTTAAAAATGGACGGAGGGAGTAGCAATTTGCATTTTTGTTTTGGAAAGTAGGAAAAAGGAATATACAGGAAGTTCATGGTTCTTTTTCAACTGCCAGTAAATTTTAACAGTTTTAAGTCTAGGTTGGGATTGTTAAATAAAACAATTTCTAGTAAACTTAGAAAAAAAAAAAAAAAGGGTTTACTTTACTTAGTGACGATAAATGGAATTTTATTTTTAATGTTCAAGTGGAGTAATATAATGCAGTTAAAAAAAAGTCCATTTTATAATGTGTATATTTTCATTTTGAGATGTCTCTTAATAAGTGTGTGTTTTGAAAAATTAGTAGGTACATTTCCTATTTGCCCTTAAAAGTAGATTCATTTTTAAAAAGTTAGTGGATATTATTATATTGATAAGGGTAAGTAATGGAAAGTAGATGTAAAAGTTGATGTGAGAGAAAAATAATTGGAATTCTCAAGTAACACACTTAAAAAGGGACGGAGGGCGTAATATTTTTATTGTGTCTTTTCTCCACTGTAGATGCTATTTTATAACTTTACCAATTTCTTTTAAAGGGGGAGTTAATTAGATATTCTGTTTCATAAACTTGTTTAGGACCCCACCATGATTTCAACAGGATGTCTAATTAAATTTTTCTTTTGTAAAATCCCTCGTGCTTCTAGTGTAGATAAATTAAAGCGGTAAAAAAAAAAATGTTGATCAAATTGGAGTTGTTTTGTTTTTTCTCATGTCTACTCCCATTTCCACCTCTTTTTAACTCTATAGCCTCTTATCTAGGGATGAACATTTTGTCCGATCCGTCCGAATCCGATTTGATCTCCGATCCGAATGGATCGGCAATATGGAGATCTGTTAGGAGATTGGATAGGATATGGAATTTTTTTTTGAAAATGTTTGGAGATTGGATAGGGGGTGGAGATAGGCATGTCCCCGCCCCGAATCTGTCCCGAATCCGTTCCCCGATCCATCCCCGCCCCGAATCCCCGAAACATAGGGGTCCATTCATGAGTTTTGAAACTTTTCTCAATAAATTTTCTCTAAACATATGGGTCTCAACCGTAAAATAAATTAGGATTTCATTTTGGCGTATACACTTCATTTCTCTTTCTCTCTCTCTGTATACTATTTCTGCCGCACAGTTAATCTTCTCCATCTCTCTCACTCGAACCCCTTCCACGCTTTCTCTCTCTCTCTCTCTCGAGTCTCAATTCGCGACAGAGACAAGGTAATCTCTCTCTCTCTCTCTCTCTCTCTCTTTTCTAGTTCTCTCTCACTCTGAATTTTTTAAGGAGTGATAGATGAGCCCACTGTTTGGATCTCCGAATCTCCGTGGGGATCCCCGTTCTCCATTTGGAGTGGGGATGGAGGATGAAAACGAAGCCCCGTTGGGGATTGGGGCGGGGATGAAGGTGGAGAAGGGGTTTGGAGTTTGGAGGTGGATATAGTACTATCCGCCCCGATCTGCCTCCATGCTCATCCCTAAGTGCAAATTGGTCCGAATTGGTAAACATTAGGCGTCGCTTTTCTTGGTGGATATGGTGAATCTATTGCATTGGAGCCCACTTAAAAGGAGAGATCTTAATGAAAGAACCGACGAACGGTGGGTAATATTCACTCACTTTCAAACCAGATGAACAAATTTGTTCTCGTCAGAGTCTTGGTAAGCCGAGCCGGTCTATTTTTTTTTTTTTTTAAAGTACTGTATATATGAGTCTTCTTCTTAACTAGTCCGTGAAGCCGAGGGATGGTCTAGTGGATTGAAACTTCTGAAAAACTGAGGACAAGAATGTGAGCTCTTTCTTGAGCCTGTTTCTGGTTTTGGCACCACAATTAGATTTTGTTAGTGTAGCCCATTTGAAGCTACTTCAACTTAAACTAGCCGGTATTTTTCTCAATGTAGGAAAGAGAGCCAGAAAACAAAAGATATGGAGGAAAGAAAGGGAAGAAAAGCTCTATAGATTTAGGAATCTGGTCCAATCCCGTCCAGTGTTGGATTTTTGTGGGCGCATTCTGGGCTCACAACAATAATCGAAAGTTCGAAACCATTCATCTTGTAGAGCTCGTTGAGTTCTTCAAGCTTGAGAAAAATCATGTTTAATGTGTACTGATCAATGACTTAACAAACATTTATCTTAAAACAATTGGGTCCGATGACTTAACTAAACACATTTATCTTAAAATCATGTTTAATGTGAGGCAGTGAAAATTTGTTTACTCACTTTGAAAGTGGTTAAATATCACTTTGAACAAATTTGTTCTTGTCCAAAGATTCTTGACAAGTCCTTCCGAGGACACCAGTGACCGTTAAAGATTCTTGACAAGCTGAAGCTTTTGGGTTATATCGGACGGCTCAATCTCCAACCATATTCCAAGAATTCGAGCAATGCTCTAGTTGATAGAGACAGTTGGATAACTTAGGCAAGGAATGGTTTCCTTTTTTAGCCTAATTACTGGTTTTGATTGAGCTAGCATTCGATGGAGGGAAGAGAGCTAGAAAACAAAAGATTTGCAGTAGAGGGAAATAAGATATTTGGACCGAACTGAGCTACTTGGGAGCATCTCGAGGTTCGGTTCCTTGTTTAGTAGTCGAGCCAAACTCGGGTCGGATCGTTTGCATCCTAATTGATTACAGTCATTTCCTCAATAGTCAGACTATGAACCAAGCAGAAAGGGTCCCCCTCTTGTGGTGAAAAATTGAGAGCCCAGAGGTGCATGCATGGCTAGCAATTGAGTGTTGGCATGAGTGCTTCCCCATGTGAACATGAAACCCCACCCTACCTTCCAAGCTCCAAGCCCCCTCAATCACCTCCTGTCTCCTGTTCTCTCTTCTTAACCACCTTAAATTGGCATTACCCAATCTACCCTCCTCTTTTTTTTTTTTCCAACTGTTATGAATACTTTTGAGTATGCAGAGTGGTAGTTTTTCAATATTTTTAGCTCGATGAAAGTCGGTATTGTTAGTATGGGTTGAACCCTTGTCAAATGCATGAGAGTACATAGTGTCTACCACTAGGCTACCACTCCACTTGCAGTTTTTCAATATTTATTTGTTGTTTTCTTATACGTGAACTGTCTAATGTGGCATTTAGCCCATACCTTAGTTTTCCTTGGCTTCTAAAGGAGAGGTTTAGGATTCGAGTCTATGGAGAGATGTTGAACCTCTTTCGGTTGTTAACACACTAAATTTTTCTCTAACCCACCACCGATGTATAGCATGTTGACGGGATATAAATAATCAGTATTAGCATGTATGTAGGGCTGCAAACGAACCGAGCTGCTAGCGAGCAGCTCGTGGCTCGGCTCGGCTAAGGAGGTTCGTTAAATAAATTATCTTGGCTCGGCTCGTTTACGAACATGTTAAACTCGAACTCAATTTTTGGCTCGTTTACAAACAAGCCGAACTTGAGCTCTACAAAACTCGACTCGGCTTGACTCATTTACACTCTTACATGTATGTAAAGTCTTTTGTTGTACTACTTGCTCAATTTGCAGCTGGATAAGATTAGCAAATTTTCTCTACTGCAATTAGCAAATTAATCATTCTGGTATAACGTGGCAAAGTATCCACCCACAGTAGTAAAGTGTGGTGCGGTGGTAGTTAAAACTTAAAAGGAAGGGGAAAAGGTTGCAAAGATAATACCCTTTATTGTTCTTGTTAGTTAGACTCACTCTCATTTTTTTTTCCCTTTTTTTTTTGCAGTCGGGTATCACGGTGAGTTTGCACACACGTAGACTAATCTCCTCCCGATCTAGTCAAAGACAGGTCTTACACGCGGTGATTAGAGAATTCAGAAACCTGACTCCAAAAATCAAACCCTGATAAATTGTGTAAAAGAGAAAATCCACAAACCAACCGGACTAGCCTTCGTACTAGATCGACACATTCTCTCTCTCAATTCCATTCCCTTTAATCACGCCATTTTCACTTTCACTTTTACAATCAGAGTTATAACTTTCTTCTTCTCCATTCCACCACCATTTTTCCAACTCTCTCTCTCTCTCTCTCTGTGTCTCTCTCCCCACGGTGGAGAGAGAAAATGTCCGACTCCAAGACAACCCATTTCACCACTCTTCTAATCTCTGCTCTACATCAGATTTTCTCCTTCATTCTATCTCACCCTCTCTATTTCTCTTACTTCATCTTCTTCTCTCCATACCTTCTCAAGCTCCTCTCATTTCTCTCTCCTCTTTTCATAACCACCTCTCTCCTCCTCGTACTCGGCTTCCTCGCACTCTCTCCCGTCTTCCTCCATCAGAACCCTGCTATCGAATTACCCGAGTCCAAGTTCGGATTCTTCCTCAAGACGTACAATTCAATTGTAGACAGATTGAGGCCGTCAAAGATAGAGGATGGAGATGAAGAGTGTAATCATTTTGAGGAGTTTGAAGCCTTCAAAATGGTGTTCGACCTGTCAACCGATTCTTATACAATCCAAAATTCTGATGAAGTTTCTGAGTTGAAAACAGAGGAGCTCTGTTTCTTTGATTTAGAAGAGAAAACAGTGGAAATTGATTGGGAAGAAATCATTCAGCCAATTAAGGAAACCGAGAAATTAGAAGGGTTTTTAAAGGAATTGGATGAGTTTGAAAACTTGATTCACAATGTGGAAGGGAAGAAAGTTGAGCGACCGGGCATGAATTTCGCTAAAGTTGAAGTGAAGAAAGAAGTGGCATTGGTGGGAAGTGGATCCGAGGAAATATGTGATAAAGTAAGTAGTGATATTGGCAAAGTTAAAACTCGTACCGATTCTGGTGGAGAGGTCATTTCAAAAGGTCATGGAAAGTCCGAAAGAAATGTCGCTAGAACAGATGATGGTGGAGAGTACACTTCAAAAGGTCATGGAAAGTCCGAAAGAAATGTTGCTAGAACAGATGATGGCAGAGAGTACACTTCAAAGCTCTTGGAAAGTTCAAGTTTGCGACAATTGGAATCGAATCTCGGGAGCTATGGATCGATGAGGAGGGAGGTAGAGTGGAAGAAGACGTTGGCGTGCAAGCTTTATGAGGAGCGGCACAATGTGGATTGTGGCGGAGAAGAAGGGATGGATTCGCTCTGGGAGACGTATGATAGGGATTTGAGTAGTAAGGCTAAGTCAAAAAGTAACACGAAGAAGAACAAGAAAGAGAAAAAAGGGAAGTCTGAGTATCGTTGCGAGGAGGATGATGATGATGAGGAGGAAGAGGGCATAGATGGGAAATTGTGTTGTTTACAGGCTTTGAAGTTTTCAGCAGGTAAGGTTAATTTGGGAATGGGAAGGCCTAATCTTGTGAAGATTTCCAAGGCTATCAAAGGGTTTGGATGGTTGCACAATGTGACCAGTAGGCATGGGAAAAAGGGGTACAAGTGAGAGAGAGAGAGAGAGAGAGAGAGAGAGAGAGAGAGAGAGAGAGAGAGATTTTAACTAATTTTGTGTTATATATGTATTTGTTTTGTGAAACTATAACTATATAATGTTCTTTCTGGTTGGTTTAAGGTTTCAATATCGCAAAACCAGGAAATTTGTGCATTGGGCATGATCTTTGTTTTATTCTGTTGTTTTTTCGGTTGGTTTGTCAAGATGGGAATATAACCTATGTTACATGAATTTTTCAAAATGTAAAAAGTAACGGCGTCGGATATTGGACACTCTGATAAGGATACGGGTTTTGTGTCCAACGTTTTATTTGGACAACTTAGCAAGAAGACTCATCTATTGGGTATTTTTAAATCTTCCGGCATGTCCCTGTATTATCGAAATGAAATTTACCTCAGACCGCTACTAAGACACGTACCCACACTATGCATGAAATGATCTAAAACAACTAGAAAACACCATTTTAAGATATGAAAAAGAACTTATAAGTATTGAGTAGTTATAAATCTTCCGGCGTATCCCTGTATCCTCAAATTGAAATTGACCTCAATCTGACACTTAGACACGTACCGACACCTGCCACCCAAGTCTATGTAACACACAAGCTTCCATTGGTTCTGATATTTTTCCAAGCTCAATAAGTGGTAACTAATCTATGAGTAGCACTTTAGACAAGGAAGTCATAGAAAACTAGCTTTCATGAATTACAGAACAGAAACGTCCTTTAGGAGGCATGCAGGGACAGTTTGATGGAACGCTGCATATACAGAAGCTGTATCCCCAGTTTTGACATTACTCCATATGCCACTGGATTTCATATTTGCATTAAACTCCTCGGATTCGGACGGATCAAATTGTGCACTACACCCATGTAGGTATCGAAGTATAAACTTGATTTGACCGGACAATCTTTTTGTGGACGGAGATAGTAGCATTTTTAAGCAATTTGTGGATTGGATAGCTTTCTTGGTTGTTCGGGTAACAAAGCCCTGCTTGGATTTGATTATTTTAGGCTTCTTTCTTATACCGTCTCTTGTAACATTGCACAACGTATTTGATCATGTCGTACCGTACCAAAAATATATTTATAAAAAATTAGAATTAAGTTTTACTCAGAAGAATAGTGGTTAAATCCGAGTGTCTATCCACGAAGACAATTTGGCTAAATTACATTAGCTTCGATTAATTTCTAATTTAATTCGGAAAAAGAGATTTGAGTGATTGGTTTTTGAGTATGGGAATGGCTAGATACGGATAGACAAACAACAGAGATTGTAATAACAGATTTATTGCATTTTTATTTTAGGAATGATGGAAATCGTAATATAGTAATATCAAATGTGGGTGCATCTTGGTATTCCGCTTTAAGTTCTTGTCACTTCTTTTAATGTAGGAGGTTGGATGTAACCATGCTCAGAGTGTGGGATTTCCAACGAGTACCACTACATACCCAGAAAAAATACACATAATTTATTCAAAGTTTAAAAATCAATGGTCCGATTCACCTGGGCCACTGATTTTCAATTTCTGGGTAAATTTTGTGTATGTTTTCCGGATATACATTCTGATTTTCAACGGATGGATTTGCAACTACTACTACCATGAGAAAATTGCATCTCATATGGGTGACTGCTCGCATGCATATGTTCTCTACTTTTTCATGTTTATTTTCTTTTTCAATAATGATACATACACACACTTTCAACAACACACCCTCTCACATGTGGTGGGGCCCACTGTGGGTCCCACATGGTGTGGGCCCCACCACTTGTGAGAGGGTGTGTGGTTGTGTGTGGTTGAAAGTGTGTGTATGTATCATTATTGTTTCTTTTTCCACTACCAACCAAACAAGAGAAGGGATTTTTTATTTATTTTAATTTTATCTTCTTTTCTCTTTCTTTTCACGAGTTCCAAACACAACTTTAGTAAGGAATTTTTATTGGAGATTAGGTAAAGGGGTATGATAAGAATCCGGGGGTGCTGTGTGGTAGATGTGGTGCGATAAAATTACGTCGTTTTGCTTATTTTTTTGGCACACCTCCAAAACTTCCAAGGGCCCTGTTTGAAGAGTTACTTTTGGGGTTTAATTTTAGGAGATCTAGGCTCGTTGGGGTAGGGTATTGTGTGTTTAGGCACTTCGGGTTTAGACACTTTGAGTTCAGGGTTCAGGAACTTTGGGGTGGTTTTTTCTTCCTCCAATCAAGGCCCTTGAAAGCTTCAAAAGTGTGCCCAAAAATCAAGTAAAACGACATAGTTTTGCCGCATAAGACCCCTCCCGGATCCATTTGATAGGGTCTAGGAAACTGTACATGAAATAGTCTAGGAAATCTAAATCAATGGTTGAGATTTACGGTGAATTGAATCTCAACTGTTGATTTAGTTTTTCTGTATCTAAACATTCCGCTCCGCGGACTGTAAATGATACTATAAGATTCTCAACTATCCCATATTGATTCTTGCTGAAATTGGAGGGAAAAAAAAAATTTCTTTACAAACTTAATCTCAAAAAAAAAAAAAAAAAAAACAACAACAACAATCAAACAATGGAACACAATGATTCTTGCAGCAAAAAGAAAATCTTGCTTTTCTAACTCACAAACTATTTTACTCAAAACTTTTCACAATGTCTAATGAAACTTCTATGCAAGGAAAAACCTCAACCACAAAATTTTTATGTGCACAGAGCCGACACTTTGATTCATTTTCACAAATCATCATTTGAATCCTTTCTTCCCACCATAAGCAATGACTCAAGCACCACGGCCGCCTCTTCCGGGCCACCGTCTATCCGTACGCGATCTCCTTCCCCTTGTAGCTACCACTAGTACTTCCCTCGCCACGATCCGCCCCATTTCCTCCACCCGGCTGATTTCGGCTGTCTTTCTTCACAATCTCGATAAGAAAATGCTTGCTGTGAGAAGGGTACTCGGGTTTGTAAAACCTGATCACATCCCCAGCTTCCAAACTATGGTCTTTCACAAACTCATCCCACCACTTTATAATCATGTACCTTTCATCGGTATACCGTACGATTTCCATGTACCAATTCTTTCTTTGAGCATCGGTGAACTTCATCGTCACCGCCTTCTGGCTTCGTACAGGGATACGAATCGCGGGGAAATGCTTAAGCACGGGTACAAAGGGAAGGAAAAGCCTCTCCATCCAAAGGTCGGTCTCGGCCAACTCTCTCTTGAAAAGGAAATTTTCGACTCTGAATTCGTGAACACGATTCTCGTAATCCAGTCTCCACTCGAATTCAATCGTGTACTGGGAGGTGTGCATGCGAAAGGCGGGCCTGTAAAACAGAATCAAGCACGAAGCGTTCAATCTGTAGAGGTTGGAAATTTCTTGCCACTGACTTGTGTTGGTAAAACTGTCTGTTGCTTGGTTGTATGTGACCGGCAAGTCCCAATCTCGGCCCGCGAAATCCTGGATTTCTAGCTTTTGTTCTCCTCCGGTACAAGCTAGAGTGGGAAAATATTCTTTTGCTATTCCAGCAGGAATGGTGAGAATATTGTCCACCGGGACCGCCATTTCGAACAGGAAAATGTCGTCGTTGTCCTCTTCCTCCTCGTCGTCGTTGTCATTACGGTCTAACATGAAATCATCGTATGGGTATTTTCTATCTTCGCCTGCAGCTCTGGGTTGTTCTTCTTGGTTGGTCCCCTTAGATGAGTCTCTGAAATTTGGAAGGAAATTAAGAACAGTACGTAACAAGATTTGCATGAGATTCTCATTAATTGAGTTTTTGTATAATTGATTTTTGACCGGATCAAGAAAAGAATTAATCGAGATGTGCGTAAGTAATTAGCCCGAATACATAACCATTGAACCAAGAAAAAGAGGGTTTGCCCGTATAAAAAAGCCTTCATTGTAATATATACTGGAATCAAGAAATACAATAATACAATCGACACATTGTATAGTAAAAACAAAACCATGTTTATTTACAAAATGACGCATAAAATAATAGTGACGTCTCTACGGTTTATCGGAAAGTTGGATTGACAGACTGACTTGCAAATTAGAATCAAAAAAATTCACGAAACAAATTAAGAAAATTACCCCAATTCAGGTCTCTGTTTCTGTCTCTGTGATGGGTTTTCTTCTTCTTTGTCTTCTCCAAAAGACTGCACTTTCCTTTTATTATCAACTTCTGAAGGCGGGTATTGGTCTTCTGGTAGATCGTTTGATTTCTCTTTCTCTGTTTCTTTTTCTGAATAATCCTTCATTGTTGATCTGCTGTCAGCCATTTTCTTGATCGGTTCTTGAATGGGTTGAGTTAGAAGGCTTCTTTCTTTGTAAGGCCAATTAATATGTGTGAATTTATCTGTTGCGATTCGTATATGATCAGTTGGCGGGTTAGCAATGTTTTTAGTTCATTGACCAATATTAAAGATATCATCAGTGTCGGCAGTCTGGAGTTTGGCCTACGGGACCAACTTAATAGTTAATAACAAATTTTTATCTACGCGTAAATTTATTAGAGCGTAAATATTTTTATCTACGCGTAAATTGATTATTGCTTTTCAATATAATGTATTTATACGTTGAAAGAGGAAATTTTAATTAGACATCCTAAACCAATATTATCATTATGATTCCATCATGTGCGTTTTGAATCTTTATGATTTTGTCCTGTAAATGGATTATGAGATCGTTGTGCCCTTATTTACTCCATTATTTACTCCATATAAGATAAAATATCCACATTAAGAAAATTTTACATAAATGTACAGTTACAATGCCTAAAATTCAGCGATCGATTAAACTGATCATATCCCTATTTTTGTGGGATTATCAACATCCTAATTAGATGGGTTCAGTTTCCATTTAATCTAGTAGTTCATTACCATAAGTTTGTGTGGATTTTGATTTTCAAAGAACCCACGTTCACGTTCATGTTTCAACCACCATCACCTCTGGCGTTCACGTTCACGTTCACGTTCATGTTTATCCTCAGTGGAGTTTAAACATGTTATTGACTTTCCGTGGTGATAGTACATGTTTAAATGTAAATAGTAGGATTTTTCATGGGGGATACTCTTTCCACCTGAAAAATAACTTGCGCCTTTGCGGAGCGATGGGTCTTGATTGTTGGACCGTCTCAGATCCGGCGCAAGTGGGCTCGGCAAAAAATTTCACTGTTGTATAATTACAATTTTTCCTTTTTACGCTTAAAATGCCTAAAATAGTTTTCCTCTGTGGCTATTACGTTAGGGTGGACAGTGAATGATGTGATGAGAACCAAGTGAACTGGCAGATATTATCAGTAACACGTTTGTTTTGGAATAGTATATATTTGTACTACTCCAAGTCAGTGGAGTTTTAACATATTATTGACTTTCCGTGGCGATAGTACATGTTTAAGTGTAAATAGTCGAATTTTTCATTAGGGATACTCTTTCCGCTTGAAATATGACGTACGCCATGGCGGAGCGAATGGTCATGATCGTTGGACCATCTCGGGTCGGGCGAAAGTGGGCCCGACAAAAAATTCCACGGTCATATAATACGATTTAGCCGTTTTATGCTTAAAATGTGTGAAATTATCTTCTTCCAGGGCTAATACGTTCGGATTGACAGTGCATGATTTGATGAGAACCAAATTAAATTGCATATATTGTCGGTAACACGTTTGTTTTGGAATAGTATATTTGTACTACTCCAAGTCAGTGGAGTTTAAACATGTTATTGACTTTCCGTGGAGATATTACATGTTTAAGTGTAAATAGTCGAATTTTTCATTAGGGATACTCTTTCCGCCCGAAAAATAACGTACGCCTTTGCGGAGCGATGGTACTTGATCGTTCGACCGTCTCGGGTCGGGCGCAAGTGGGCATGGCAACAAATTTCACTGTTGTATAATTACAATTTTGCTCTTTTTACGCTTAAAATGCCAAAAATAGTCTTCTTCAGTGGCTAATACGTTCGGCTTGACATTGAATGATGTGATGAGAACTAAGTGCAATTGCAGATTTTATCGGTAACACGTTTGTTTTGGAATAGTATATTTGTACTACTCCAAGTCAGTGGAGTTTTAACATGTTATTGACTTTCCGTGGAGATAGTACATGTTTAAGTGTAAATAGTCGAATTTTTCATCGGGGATACTCTTTCCCCCCGAAAAATAACATACGCCTTTGCAGAGCGATGGTTCTTGATCGTTGGACCGTTTCGGTCGGGCGCAAGTGGGCATGGCAACAAATTTCACTGTTGTATAATTACAATTTTGCCCTTTTACGCTTAAAACTCCTAACATAGTCTTCTTCAGTGGCTAATACGTTCGGGTTGACATTGAATGATGTGATGAGAACCAAGTGCAATTGCAGATATTGTCGGTAAAACGTTTGTTTTGGAATGCTATATTTGTACTACTCCAAGTCAATGGAGTTTTAACATATTATTGACTTCCGTGGCGATAGTACATGTTTAAGTGTAAATAGTCAAAATTTTCATTGGGGATACTCTTTCCGCCCGAAAAATAACGTACGCCTTTACGGAGCAATGTGACTTGATCGTTGGACCGTTTCAGGTCCGGCGCAAGTGGGCCCGGGAAAAAATTTCACTGTTGTATATTTACATTTTTTCCCTTTTAAGCTTAAAATGCCTAAAATAGTCTTCTTCCGTGGCTAATACGTTAGGGTGGACAATGAATGATGTGATGAGAACCAAGTTAAATGGCAGATATTGTCGGTAACACGTTTGTTTCGGAATAGTATATTTGGACTACTCCAAGTCAGTGGAGTTTTAACATATTATTGACTTTCCGTGGCGATAGTACATGTTTAAGTGTAAATTGTCAAATTTTTCGTTGGGGATACTCTTTCCGCCCGAGAAATGACGTACGGCATGGCGGAGCGATGGGACTTCATCATTGGACCATGTCGGGTTAGGCACAAATTCGCCCGGCGAAAAATTCCAATGT